>VMDO01006355.1:0-101345 GCA_007922755.1 Pedetes capensis
AAGATTTTTTCCCATTCTGTGGAGGTTTCCTTGACTCTGTTAATTGTTTCTTTTGCTGTGTAGAAGCTTCTGAATTTGATGTGGTCCCATTTATGTATTCTTTTTGCAATTTCTTGAGCAATTGGGGTCCTATTAAGGAAATCTTTTCCAATGCCTATATGATGGAGTGTATTGCCTATCTTGCCTTCTATAAGTTTTAAAGTTTCTGGTTTTATGTTGAGATCTTTTATCCATTTTGAGTGAACTCTCGTGTATATTGAGAGATGCGGATCCACTTTCATTTTTCTGCATGTGGATAACCATATTTCCCAGCACCATTTGTTGAAGAGGCTGTCCTTTTTCCAGTTTACTTGCTTTGCTCCTTTGTCAAAAATAAGGTGGCTATAGGTGTGTTGAGGTATATCTGGGTTTACTATTCTGTTCCAGATGTCTTCAGGCCTACTTTTGTGCCAGTACCAAGCTGGTTTTGCAACCACTGCCTTGTAGTAAAGTTTGAAGTCAGGGATTGTGATTCCCCCTGCATTAGATTTGCAGCTTAAAAGTGTTTTGGCTATACGTGGTCTTTTGTGGTTCCATATGAATTTTTGGATCATTTTTTCTATTTCTGTAGAGTCAGTCAATGGAATTTTAATGGGTATTGCATTAAATCTATAGATTGCTTTTGGTAGGATAGCCATTTTTACAATATTAATTCTCCCTATCCAGGAGCAGGGGAGGTCTTTCCATTTTTTAGTGTCCTCTACTATTTCTTTCTTTAATGTTTTGAAATTTTCCTTGTAGAGATCTGAAGGGTCTTTGGTTAGGTTGATTCCAAGGTATTTAATTTTCTGGTGGGTTATGATGAATGGAGTCTTTCCTGAAATTTCCTTCCCTTCTTGCTTAGAATTGGTATAAAGAAAGGCTATTGATTTTTGTGTGTTTATTTTGTAGCCTGCAACTTTGCTGAAGGAGTTAATTAGATCCAGAAGTTTTCTGATTGAGGTTTTGGGGGTCTTTCAAGTATAAAATCATATCATCTGCAAATAATGATAATATGACCTCTTCCTTGCCAATCTGTATCCCTTTGATTTCTTTCTCTTGTCTGATTGCCCTGGCCAGAACTTCAATTACTATGTTGAATAGAATAGGAGAGAGAGGACATTCTTGTCTTGTTCCAGATCTAAGAGGAAATGGTTTTAGTTTTTCTCCATTTAATATAATGTTGGCTGTTGGTTTGTCATAAATGGCTTTTATGAAATTAAGGTATTTGCCTGTTATACCTATTTTCTCCAGTGTTTTTATCATGAAAAGGTGTTGCACTTAATCGAAGGCCTTTTCAGCATCAATTGAGATGGTCATATGGTTTTTGTTTGTTAGTTTCTTGATATGCTGGATTACATTAATTGATTTCTGTATGTTAAACCAGCCTTGCATCTGTTGTATACATCCCACTTTGTCATGGTGAATAATCTTTTTCATATGCTGCTGTATTCTGTTTGCCAGAATTTTATTGAATATTTTTACATCTAGATTCATAAGGGAGATGGGTCTATAATTCTCTATCTTAGATGAATCTTTTCCTGGTTTAGGTATCAGGGTGATGGTAGCTTCATAGAATGTATTTGGGAGTGTTCCTTCCTTTTTTATTCTTTGGAATAATTTGAGGAAGACAGGTATTATATCTTCCTTAAAATTTTGGTATAATTTTGCCGTGAATACATCAGGACCTGGGCTCTTCTTTGTTGGGAGAATTTTAATTACCTTCTCTATTTCTGTATAGGTAATGGGCTTGTTTAGGTCAGTTATGTCTTCTGGGGATAGTTTTGGTAGGTCATATGTGTTAAAAAACTTGTCCATTTCTTCTACATTTTCATATTTTGGGGAATACAGTCTCTCATAGTAATCCCTGACAATTTTCTTTATTTCGTTGGAGTCAGTGGCAATGGATCCATTGTCTTTCATAATCCGTACTATGTTAGATTTTTCCTTTTTCTTTTTGATGAGGTTAGCCAGAGGGGTGTCTATTTTATTAAACTTTTCAAAGAACCAGCTCTTAGTCTTATTAACTTTTTGAATTATCTCTTTAGATTCTAATTGAGATATTTCTCCCTTTATATTTGTAATTTTCCTCTGTATGTTCCATTTAGGGTTGTTTTTTTTGTTGGATTTCTAGTGTCTTAAGCTGTGTCAATAGGTCATTTATTTGGCTCATCTTTATTTTATTGATGAAGGCACTTAATGCTCTGAACTTCCCTCTTAAAACTGCCTTTGCTGTATCCCATATGTTTTGGTATGATGTGTTTTCATAATCATTTGATTGTAGGAGTTTTTTAAATTCCAATTTGATTTCATCAACAATCTATGGGTCATTCAGTAGTGAATTATTCAGTCTCCATGAGTTTGTAAAGTTTCTGGAATTATTCATGCTCTTGAGCTCCAATTTTTTCACATTATGATCTGATAAGGAACATGAAATTATTTGTATTTTCTTGTATTTGTTGAGGGAGTTCTTATGGACTAGCATATGATCTATTTTAGAAAACGTACCCTGTCGAGCTGAGAAGACTGTCTATTCCTCATCGTGTGGATGTAATATTCTGTATATATCTGTAAGATCCAGCTGGTTTAGGGTGGAGATTAGATTTGACATTTCTTTGTTGATGTTTTGTTTTGATGACCTGTCTCTTGACACAAGTGGGGTATTGAAGTCCCCCACAATTATTGATTCTGGACCAATAAAGTTCTTTATATTCCATAAGGTTTGTCTTATAAAGCTAGGAGCTCCTATGTTTGGGGCATAGATATTAAGGAGCGTTATTGATTCTTGATTGATTGTTCCTTGTATTAAAATGTAGTGACCATCCTTATCTCTTCTAATTAGTTTTGGAGTGAAATTTAATCTATACGAAATTAAAATTGCCACACCTGCTTTCTTTTGTTCTCCCCCTGCTACATTTTTCCAGCCCTTAACTCTCAGTTTATTCCAGTCTTTGTGAGTTAGATGAGTTTCTTGAATACCACATATTGATGGTTTGTGTTTTTTCATCCAATTAGCCAATCTCTGTCTCTTAATTGGTGAGTTAAGACCATTTACATTAATAGAGATTATTGAGCAGCATTTATTGTCATTTATCCAATCATTACCTGTTACTGATTTATGATTCATGTTTGCTTTGGACCTTTCTTGTGTTGGACTCATCTCAGTTAACCGGTTCTTTGATTTCCTTTGTAGGGTTGTCTTAACTCTCCTGGATGTGTTGTTTGATTTATTATCCTCTCCAGTGCTGGTGTGGTGGTTGCATATCATTTAAAAGCTTCAATGTCATTAAATGTCTTATATTCCTCATCTATTATCAAAGATAATTTTGCTGGATATATTAGTCTAGGCTGGAGATTGTTTTTTCTTAATATTTGAATCACCTGTGACCATTCCTTTCTAGCTTTCAATGTTGATATGGAAAAGTCTGCAGTAATTTTTATTGGCTGTTTTTTATAAGTAATAAGGGGCTTCTGTCTTGCTGCTTGCAGAATAGCGTCTCTGGTCTCTAACGATAGGAATCGAGCCATGACATGTCTCGAGGATGATCTATTTAAGTCAGCCTTTATGGGAGTCCTGAAAGTCTCAGTGGTGTATATATCCATTTCCTGTGCTATCTTTGGGAAATTTTCCATGAGGATATCATTTACTAGGTTGTGAAGGCCTCCAGTGATTCTTTCTTCTCATTCAGGAATACCCATAATTCTTATATTTCTTTTTTTCACTCTATCTGAGTTCTCTTGGAAATCTTTTTTTAAAAACTTCTATCATTGACTCCATTTCTAATTGTTTGTGCTTCAGCTCATTTATGTCATCCTCTGCCTTAGAGATCCTTTGCTCTGATTCCTCCAGTCTTGAAGAGAAGGATTCTTTAGCTGTGTTCAATTCTGATAATTTGGACTGAGTATCAAGCAAAGTGTCTTGGTTTTTCTTAATCATTTCTAACTGGGATGACAGAGAAGCTTCCAAATTAGAAAGGTTTATTTCAATTATCTCCTGTATATTTGTAGTATTTGTCTTTATTTCTCTTAGCATGCTTATAACGATGACTCTGAACTCTGAATCAGAGATCTCTAAGAATTGCGAGTCCTTGGGGTGATCTGTTGGGGGTTTATGATCTGTGGAGCCTTCAGCTCCACCCTGCCCCCTTGTGGTTTTTGTATCTTTACTTGATTTGCCCACAATGTGGTCCGGGAAATAGAATTTGTCTCTCCTGGTTATTCTGAACTTCAACTTCCTTTGAAATCGGTGCTGAATCTCTGGTGCTTATTAGAACTTATGAGCTGGGTATGTTCTCAGCTATTTGGTCTCAGTGGTTGACACTTTAATCTACCAGCCCAACTCCAAGGGGGGTAAGGGTTAGGGAGGCAATAGATTTTGTTTCTCTTCTGTGGTGTGAGAAAGGGGGGGATCTGGTGATAGAAGAGGAGGAAGGAGGAGGTAGAGGACAGAGGCTAATAGAAATTACTGTCAAAATTAATATTAAGGTTAAGATTTAAGGGATAAATGATTAAAACAATGATACATATATAGCTTAAGAAATAGAGAAGGAGGATAGAAAAAGGGAAGGGAGTAAAAGAAGAAAGGAAGAAAAATAGGGAAGAAAAAGAGAAAAATAAAAAGGAAAAGAAAGGAAAAAAAGAGGCAAATCTCACACATACACTCTCCCAAACACTAATAAAAACACTTGTAGTCGGGTGCAGTGGTGCACACCTGCAATCCCAGTGGCTTGGGGGTCGGAGGCAGGAGGGACGCAAGCCCGATTTCTGTGCAACCCAATTAGACCCTGTCTCAAAAAGCAAAAGAAAAAAAAAGGTCCCGGGGTGCAGCACGGCAGTCCAGCACCTACCAAACAAGCAGGCAGAGAAGCCTGAGTTCAAACCCCCATACAAAAAATAATAATAATAATAATAATAATAATAATAATAATAATAATAAAATTAAGATTGTTAAAAGTAAAATAAAAAGAAAATAGAATAAAATATAAAATAAAATAAAATTCCAGACCTCACACATAGACTCTCCCACATACATATAACAACTCTTGTAGTCAGATGCAGTGATGGATGCCTGGAATCCCAGTGGCTTGGGGGATGGGGGCAGGAGGGTCACAAGCCCGAGATTTGTGCAGCCCAGCAAGCCCTTGTCTCAAAAGGCAAAAAATATATGGGCTGGGGGCACAGCGTGTCGACCCAGCTTCCACAAAGGAAGCAGGCTCAACACCCTGGGTTAACCCCTGTTAAAAAAAGAAACATATTTTCTTGGAGGTGGAGTCTGAACTAAGTACACCCAGTTCGACCAGGTGGAGTCGATACTGCAGGGTGCAGTGCTCCCTACAGAGATCAGGGTGGCAGTATTTCCACACAATCCGCAATAACAGTCAGTCTAATTGGGTCAATATAGCCAAACACTTCACAATAACTGGATTTAATTGGGCCCCCTAGTGCCCAAAGAGACTGTTCCACGAAATATTCTGTGTCTATTGTATTGTTCGAGAGGCAGTGGAACCTGTGGGGTCTTCCCTGGAGTTCTCCCTGTCCCTTATAGATCGGGCGCCAATTCCCCAAATCAGAGATTTCCTCCCCAAAACCTACAGCATGGGGGGAATATGGCTGCTATTGTGGAGTTTTTATTGCAGGGTTTTCCGCCCACTTGGGAGGACCATATCCTCTTGTGGGCGGGATGCTCTCCCGCCAACCCAGAGGGAATCTGAAACAGATTTTGTCGTGTGCTGTGATTGAGCTCGGAACTGCTCTGCTTGTGGCTAATTGTGCCGCTAGGCTCTGCCAAAAAGGAGCTCTCTGTCCACGCAGGGCTCAGTCGCCTCCACAAACCCCAGATTTCTCCACAGTACAGTGGGGTGATTTGGGCTCACCTCTGGTGTGTCTGGGATTGGGGTATATGTGTGCCCATATGTCAGTGGAGTTCGCGACTGTAGACCTGACCCGCCACAACAGGAGGGAGGGAGCCGAGTCTCAGCTCTAGATGCGGATCGCTGGCACTGGCTTCCCCGTTCGCTCCGTGGCCACTATGGATGGCGATTCCGTGTGCCACCTCAAGCTGACTCACCTAGAATCTGCAGTCTGTGTCCCGCAGGCAGGGTGAGAGTGTGCTTCCAAGGTTGCACTCCGTGTTGGGTCCGGGCCCTGTGGGTGCGTGTGCGCGAAGTACCCTCCAAGTCTCCGGGGTTCTATCCACCATCTGTGTGATGGCGAAATGGTGGTGGTCCCGCTGCTGGCCACTGAGTAGCTCCTCCGAAGCCAAATCCTTGATTTCAGTGTATGCCTAGTTTCATTCTCTATCTCTCAAACTAAATTATCACTGTTTCTATTTATTCATTTTGAGTTTTAAACCCCTAATCGAGGCTTCCCATTACTCTGGAACAGAAGGCGTGTGTTATCTGTCCGCCGTCTTGACTCCACCCCACCAAATCCTTATATTTTTCATCTCAAGCGCAATTCACTTCCTTTGGGATGAGTCTCATTATAGGTGTATGGGTTAAAAACAGCCTGGTAAATACCTATAGACTTAGTAAAAGCAAGCCAGAAAACCCTGTATTTTATGAGTAAGTTTATATGTATCAGTTCGTGTTTTAACCACATCTCCCTTCCATAAAAACTCCCTGCTTTTTGCTAAAGGACCTTCATCCACTTTTCCAAACTGTGTTTGGTTTATAAACACTTAAAATGATAAAGCTGCAGCTACTCTGTCTCTCTATTTTTTACTGATCTTCTCAGCTTCATTAAACATACCTATTCAAAGTAACTTTTCCTCATTCATTTTTCTCCCACTTGCAAAAGTTCCCTAATACTAATCTCTCCTACATCATGCCCCATTTTCCATATTCATTCTTTTGCCCTATCAAAAAAGAGACATGTCCTGAAATCTCCTCAATTTATTCATTTTTCTGTTTTTCCAAGAAATAGTCATCCCATTGAGTGCTAGAACTGTGTTAGAGTCCTCAGGAAAATCCAAGAGGCTAGTAACTTGTAATGTTTTATTGCTCCAAATTCACTTTGGGTTTTGTTTCTCAAGACTCAAAATGTTTCACAAAGAGTAAATAAGCTCTAAGGAAATGTATATTCCCTTCTTATACTCTAGGCTAAAACCACACTATCAATATTATTATCTTTGATTGAATAGAAAATTTTGACAATAGCTATCAGGCCTTCTCTTCACTTATTTTCAACTGGATAGTAACCAATGATTGTGTTACTCAGCCAAACTCATTGATTATTCAATTTATACCAGAAGTTCACAATGGCAATACACATATGGTCACACCACATCATAAATGGGGCTTGGATTTAGCTCAGTTAGTAGAGCACTACTCTGTAGTCTCTGAGGTCACGAGTTCAATTCCCAGCACCACAAAAATGGGAGGAGGATGTGGCAATCTACTCCCGAGGCAATCCCCAAACAACCAGCCATTGAAAACCCTATGAGGGTCACTATGAGTCGGACACGACTCGATGGCACCTAACAACAACAACAAAAACAACATCATAAATTGTGCTTTCATAGTGATGTCTCCTAACATGAAAATCTTTCTGTATCCTTTTCTCATCAGTCAACTTTTAGGATATTTAAATATTGGTTGTATCTTGTGAGTGCTTAAGTTGAATATAATGAAAATAATAATAATAAAAAAAAAACAGAATCAGAAATGATGAAAGAAAACCTAGACCCCCTAGAATTTCTGGAGTTGGAAATCTGTGGAAAGCTGATTCAGTCTGAGTGGCTGCTCTTGCTCACCTGGACATTCTTAGATATTCTTGGGGGCTCCACCTTTTCAGTCATAGTTCTGGGATTCAAGTGAACCTTCAGATGGAGAGTCCCAAGGGTAGAGGCTTAAGATGAGTCTCTGAATGTGAGTGGGTCTGGAGCCTCTGCAGATGTTTCATCTTTTAAGTTAGTATTAATGGAAGGACAGGTCTGCTGAGACCCAGGGGCTACCCGCATGAGGGAAGGAGACTCCTTTATTCTGGAGAAAAATTACATCTCAACTGGGTTCTAGATATGAATTATGTTGAAGCAGTACTGGATTGAGGAAAGGTTTGTGGGACAGAGAAAAATGAAGAGTCAGAGTTTAGCTGAGGCACTGGATCAGATCTGTGCTTGCAGGTGAGGTGACAGAGAAAGGTGGGTTTGAGGAGCCAGAAAAGCAAAGTGAAACTGTGACATATAGAGGTGTTGTTGTTGTTTCTTTGTTTGTTTTTGGTTCTGTTTTAGGCTTCTATTCCACCATTCCCTTTCTTTAAAATAGAAGATTTCATATCTAATGTAATGATAGCCATTTCTGTCTGATTTTTTATTTCCTTATTCATGTCTCTTTGGACACACTCTTTTCTCTGGCGTTCTGTACTGCTAAATCCCTGAAGGGATTTTCCATGTACTATCTCTCAGCCCATTAAAGTCTTGACATGGTAAAGTGCAATGCAGGGTGCTAAAGGGAAGGAATAAGAAGCCATAAAACAAGGTGCTAAGATATGGTCCAGGAGATAAACATGGGCTAGTATAACTCCAGCACAAAGCACTATTAAAATATTCAATAATATAAAAATATGTTAATTTTCCTAGATAAAGTGACCCTTTTACATCCATTGTTGTTGTGTGGTTAGATGCCATGGAGTTGGGTCCAAATCAAAGCAATCCTTTGTACAACAGAACAAAACACTCCTCAATTCTGTGCCAGGTGCAGGATCTTTTTTATGTTTAAGCTGATTATTGCAGTCACTCTGCCAATCCACCTAGTTGAGGGTATCCCTTTTTATTTTTGACCTGCCACTCTCCCAAACATGATGTCCTACTCCAGGAATTGATCTTTCTTAACAACATGTTTAAATTTTGTAAGATGCACACTAGCCATCCTTGCTTTCAAGGAGCACTCTGGTTGCACTTCTAGGATGGATCTGTTGGTTCTTTTAGCAATCCATGGTATATTCAATACTCATGTCCAGGACCATAATTGAAAGGGATCAACTCTTCTCTTATCTCCCTTATTCAATGCTTAACTTTCACAATCATATGATATGACTGAAAAAACTGTGGCATGAGTCAGGCATACCTTTATCTTCAATGAGATATAATTACTTTTCAACACTTAGATCTTTTGCAACAGCTTTTCCCAATGCAAAGCATCTTTTGATTTCTTGACAGCTGCTTCCATGGATGTTCATTGTGAACCAAGTAAAGAAAAATCTTGGACAAACTCAATCTTTTTTCCATTTATCATGAAGCTGCATACTGACTCAGTTGTAAAGTATTTTGTTTTGTTGATGCTGAGGTGTAACCCATACTGAAGTCTGTGTTCTTCTATCTGCATCAGTAAATGTTTCAAATCCACTTAACTTTCAGCAAGCAGAGTTGTGTCATCTGCATAATACAGGTTGTTATTGAGTCTTCCTCCAATCACAATGCGATTTCTTCTTCATAAAGTCCAATTTCTCAGATTATTTGCTCCCTATAGAGATTAAAGAGGTACAATGAAAGGATACAGCCCTGACACACATTTCTTGACTTTAAACCAGGTAGTGTTTTTTGTTTTGTTTGAATGACTGCCTCCTGGTCCATGTATACATCTCTCATGAGTATAATTAAATGCTCTGGTATGCCCATTCTTTGCAATGTTATCCGTAAATTATTATGACCCCCATAGTTTACCTCAATTGGTAGAGTGCTGTGCTGCAGTCTCTGAGGTACCGAGTTCAATTCCCGGCACCGCAAAAATGGGAGAAGGACCTGGCAATCCACTCCCAAGGCAATCCCAAAACAGTCAGCCATTGAAAACCCTATGAGGGTCACTATGAGTCAGATACCGACTCGACAGCACCTAACACAAGAACAACAACAACATAGTTAAATGTCTTTGCATAGTCAATAAAGCATAGACAGACATCTTTCTGCTATTCTTTGCTTTTGGCTAATATCCATCTGAAATCAGTAATGATGTCCCTGGTTCCATGCCCTCTTCTGAATCCAGTTGATTTTCCAGCAGTTTTCTGTCTATATACTGCTGCAGTCACTTTTGAGTGATCCTTAGCAAAATTTTACTTGTGTGTGATATTAATGATGTCATTCGATAATTTCCAAATTTGGTTGGATCCCCTTTCTTGGTAGTAAGCACAAATATGGATCTCTTCCATTCAGTTGGCCAGATAGCTGTTTTCCAAATCTCTTGGTATAAACAAGTAAACACCTCCAGTGCTGCATCTGTTTGTTGAAACATCTCTATTGGTATTCCATCAATTCCTGAAGACTGGTGTTTTGTTAGCTCCTTCAAGGCAGCTTCCACTTTGTCCTTCAGTACCATTGGGTCCTGACTTCTTGAAATGGTTGGTCATCACCAATTCTTTTTGCTTTAATGACACTGTGTATTCCTTCTGTCTTCTTTTGATGTTTCTTGCATCATTTATTATTTTCCCTGTAAAATTCTTCACTATTGCCATGAGGCTTGTATTTTTTCTTCTGTTCCTTAACCTGGAGAAAAACAGAGCACGTTCTTCCCTTTTGGGTTTCTATCTCCAACTCTTTGCACACATCATTATAATACTTGATTTTGTCTTCTTGAGCTACCCTTTGAAATCTTCTGTTTACTTCTTTAACTTCATCATGCCTTCCTTTTACTTTAGCTGCTCATTGTTCAAAGGCAAGTTTCAGAATCTCTTTTGACGTGTTGTTTGGTCTTTCTTTTTTTCCTTTTCTTCTTTTTAATAAGCTTTTGCTTTCCTCATGAATGATGTCTTTGATGTCATGCCACAATTTATATGGTCTTTGATCATTAATGTCTAATGTGTCAAACCTGCTTGTGAGATGGCCTCTGAACTCAGGTGGGATATACTAAAGCTCATACTTTGGCTCTCATACACTTGTTCTAATTTTCTTCATTTTCAGTTTGAACCTGCATATGACCAGTTAATGGATGATCCACAATCAGCACCTGATCTTATTCTGACTTTTGATATTGACCTTGTCCATCATCTCTTTCCACAAATGTAATCAATTTGGTTCCAGTGTGTTCTATCTGGTGAATTCCATGCGCATGTTGTTGTGGTTGTCAGGTAGCATGGAGTCACTTCTGCCTCGTAGCTACCCTTATAAGGTTTTCAATGGCTGACTGTTTCAGGATTGCTTCAGGAGTGGATTGCCATATCATTCTCCCATTTTTGTGGTGCTGGGGATCAAACCCAGGGCTTTAGAAACCACAGAGCAGCACTCTATAAACTGAGCTAAACTCCAGCCTTCCATGTGGATTGTTGTTGTTGTTGTTAGGTGCCATCTCGAGTTTGTGGGTAGTTGCCATTATGTTGGTGAAAAAAATGTATTTGCTATCAACAGATCATTGGTCTGACCTAACTCTATCATGCAATCTCCACCACCTGTTCTGTCACCAAGGTCACATTTTCCCAACTACTGAGCCTTTTTCTTTGTTTCTAACTTTTGAATTCCAGTTACCAGTAATTGTCAGTACATCTTGATTACATGTTACATCTATTTCAGATTGCAGAAGCTGGTAAAAATCTTCCCTATCTTCATTTGTGGCTTTAGTGGTGTGTGCATAAATTTGACTAATAGTCATATTAACTGTCCTTCCTTGTAGTCATATGGGTATTATTCTATGATTGACAGCATTGTACTTCAGAACAGATCTTGAGATTTTTTTTTGATGATGAATGCAACTGCATTTCTCTTTAATCTGTCATTCCTGGCATAGTAGATCATAAGATTTTCTGATTCAAAATGGCCCATGCCAGGCCATTTTAGCTCACTGATGCCTAGGATGTCAATGTTTATGTGCTCCACTTCCCTTTTGAGGATTTTTAATTTTCCAGGATTCATACTACACACATTCCACATTCCAATTAGTGATGGATGCTTACAGTTGTTCCTTCTCAGTTTGAGTTTTGCCACATCAGCAAATGGAAGTCTGTAGGGGTTTACTCCATTCCTGTCATTAAGGTAGATTATACTTTAAGGAGGCAACTCTTCTCCAGTTGTCTTTTGAGTGCCTTCAAACCTTGGGGACTCATTTTCTGGTATTCTATCTGACAGTGTTTCTTTGATATTCATACAGTTTTCAATGGCTAATTATTTTGTGAGTGGGCTAACCTTGTCCTTCTCCCTAGTCTTTCTTAGTCTCGAAGCTCAACTGAAACTTGTCCATTATGGGTGATCCTGCTAGTATCTGTAATATTGGCTGTATAGCTTTCAGCATCACAGCAACACAGAAGCACCCACAGAACTGCAAACTGACAGCTGCATAGGAGTTTTCATCCATAGTAACAAGTAAATCACAAATCTGGTATTAAACAATCCCAAATGTTCAAGGACAACTTTGCATGAGTAAACACATTCTTAGATAGCAGACATTTTGTGAAAGATCTATACTTCTGAGAGTCAGCTGATCTGCAACAACTACTGTTTAATAACCAACTCTCCACAGTGAAAGGGCAACACATCCTTAGCAGATCTTGCTTGTGTGTAAATACCATTCTTGAACTTCATGCTTCTTCAAACCCATATAAAATCAATAATTTCCTTTATTTAAAGGATTTGCATCTGAAAAGCATATTTTTTCACTGCTTATTAAGCAGCAATTTCATTTTACTATTGATATTTTAAGTGATGGCTCCTTTCTTTGACATCATTGATTCAACACAATTGATTATTTTGTCAGGTGAGTTTATCCTAGAATGACAAATTGTCAGGAAGTGAATAGGCCAGGGAAAAACATTCTCCAAGTGCAGACTGACAAACCTTGTCTCTATAATGCCAATACCAAGCCCGGTGTTCTGGTCTTATGAAATAATTATGCTAATTGTTCTGATGTAGATGATATCATGGACAGAAGCTTTTCTTGGAAAACCAAGTTACCGGGTAGTTTTGGCAGGAGGATTATATATACTAAGGTATGCTATCTCAAGTTTATGAATGTCAGAATATAAATGGGAAGCTATCAAATATGTACCTGGGCCTGTGAGCTCCATGATCATCTTCCACACTTCCCTCCACCTACCATGAATTAAGATTAATATGACGAGTCCTCATTTATTCACCAACTTTTCTTGTAACCACAGAAGGAAGCCTTAGAGAAAGTAGGCTTACTTTCTTAAATCTAGGTATCTTCACAGGAGAAAAATATGAGATCCAAATAAGAAAGTTAGAAGATCTGAAAGGTTACAACTTTTATTGGGAGTCTTTTCAGGATAAAATCACCCATCACTTGATCTAGGGAAATTGAAAGTAAAGGTATGTAACTATGGTTTGAAATACATCACTGCATACTGGAGAAGGCAGACCCAGCATAGGCTGCAGTATCTCATGACTATTTGGTCCTTTCTAGTGGAAAATCTACCAGCTCCTACACTAGATTTTATTTGGAGATGCCTGGAAAACTGATAATTAAGCCAACCTAGGAAAATTATCATATATACATCTCAACTTTCAGTGACTGGCAATGAATAATCCAGATAATTAAGGGTCTATAATCTGTGGGAGAAGACAGATTTGGAAGGGTGATTATGTTGTGAAGCAGAGTGAAAAAAATATCACCCTCTAATGAGATAGGAAGCTGGAAGAGCTGAAGGAGGCAAAGCTATTTCTCATAGATGAGAAATGACATTGTACTTGATAATCAAGGATAAATCACTAGAATCTACCTCCTGTATTGTTTTTGCCTAATAAGTCATGTTTAAAGTCACCAGCATCACTTATACTACCTAAGGAGTCCACTTTTCTTTTAGGACAGGTAATGGTTAAGAAAGAAACAAGACTAAGATTCTTCTTGCTCTAAAACATCATAGAAGGTCATGCAGGCTTTGTAGGCATTGGTTTTTATTTATTTATTTATTTTTGGTCATCCCACAAAGAATAAACTGCCTTCATTCCAAAATTACATAATGAAAAAGCTTAGTCCAATTTAACCTCTCTTTAGTATATAGGAGTATAATAAAAATCTCAAGAATCTCATAAACATTTTAACAGTGATTAAATTAATCCAAAAGGGAGGTACCTTCCCTCAATTGAATTATCAGCCAATTTCTCTCTTCTCTGAAGCACCCACTGAATGTGTGATCTGTCTTATGATTCCTGATGGCACACACAGGGACTGTGGATATGAGAGTGCATATTTTGCTATAAAAAAAGGACAGAAAGGGCTCAAGATCCATGAGGGCTAAATGAGAGAATACAAATATTAAATCTGTGGCTTCTCTGATATATTTTCAGCTAGTGAAACTAAGAAAAACTGAAAATAAATTTAGTAAAATTAAAATATAAGAAAAATTAAAGACAATAACAAAAATATACAAGGTAAAAAGAGGTTTAAATATTTGCAAAATTAAACTTGCTAAAACATATACAAAAATAAAATGCAAAACAATTATAACAAAAAGATCAAGTGGTTGAAACATACATTAGACTATTTAACAGAAGTGCTAAAGTTGAAAAATATACAGCAATATGATCATATAAAGTGATCAATAAAGAAGGGTGAAATTATGGCATTTACTGGAAAATGGATGGAGGTAGAAATCATCATTTTAAGTGAATTAAACCAGACCTAAAAAAAAAATCACATGTTTCTTTCATATGTGGATGTTAGATGTAAATACATGGTCAATAGTAAAATATATAGGTTATGAAAGCAGAAGGGATCCAATGTAAAGGGGAGAAAAGGCCCTAAGGAGATGGGGGAAGGGGAAATGAGAAAGGGTAATGGGAGAGTTGAAGAGAAATATCTCATGTTTTGCACTTAAGACAAAATTTGGAAATATATGTGTGTGTATCTATCTATCTATCTATTTTTCTGTCTATCTATCTATCTATCTATCTCTCTGCATATGAGAGACATACACATGTGCAGGACATGCAAGTAGGAGGGAACCAACCATGGGTGGGGAAGAAGGAGATGGTTGGGTCATGACAGAGTAATGGAGGAGGTGAACATGAGCAATGTACAATGATTGCATGCATGGAAATGTCATAATTCAACCCATTAATTTGTACACTAACAGAAAATACTAACAAAAAATAAATGAATTGATGGAAAATGAATATTATGCAAAAGACTAAAGGAGATAACTGGACTAGAAGAGAAGTTAAATGAGACAATGACAATATTCTAAGAGTCAATGCCATGGGCATGGGCACATGTCTTCATAACACAAAGACAATGTATACATAACAAAATGCTTTTCCTTTAAATTTATGTCAAAAGTTTTAATTTTCTTATTTTTTAATAATGGTTTTCTGTGTTTAGAATGTTTAGAATGCGAAAATGATCCAATATACAGATTTAATTTTATTGAATTAAAATATTCATAACATTTATGATAGTAAAATATCAGAAACATTTAACTATAGACAAAAAGTTCAAATTAAGTATAACATAGCCCCAATGGCCAGATCTACTAGATGTTCTCCATTGTTGCTCACAGGATTCTTTTTCTGTAGTTCTTCCTTCTGTATCTTCAATCTCTAATTTATTCTTATCAATACAAAATATAGTTTGATGACCACCTCTCAAAATATACTTTGCTCAGCAAATGACTTATATCCATAATATTTTTGAAAATCTTACAAATTATTAATAAGAAACCAATCAAAGGGAAAAATAGGCAAAAAGCTTAAACTGACACTTCTAAAATTCATTAGAAATGGTTTGGCCTATAAACATAAGGCTTCATTGGTCATCAGAGAAATGTAAATTAATAGCTCATGGTAATTGATAAAATGGAATTTTTTTTTAATTTGTGGTACTGGAGGTTGAACCCAGGGCCTCACGCTTGGATGCTTTCCAAGTGCTGGACCACTGAGTTGCACCCCCCAGCCCATTTTCTTTTAGTTTTTGAGACAGGGCCTAGCTAAGTTACGCAGACTGCCTCTGGTCTCAAACTTCCAACCCTCCTGCCTCCACCTCCAGAGCCACTAGGATTACAGGCGTACAACCACCGTGCCTTGGCTCGATAAAATGGAATTTAAAAATGCTACTAAATGCTATAAAAATATTCAGTAATTGGGCTACTTATAAAACACTTTAGGAAAATAACAATTTTTAGAAATTCTTTGGATACCATGACTTAATTTATGTGTTTTCTTTAATCTAGCAATTCTATTCCTAGGTATAATCCCCATAGAAATTCATGCATATGTTCATCAAGATGTGTTCTAGAAAATACTAGAAAAGACTAGAAACCAGAAATTTGCAAATAGCACATAGCAACACTATTCATAATACTCTAAAACAGTAAACTACCCAATTTCCCATTTCACTTCAACACTATAATAGAGAAATAAATTGTCATATATTCAAACATAGAAAATTAAACAGCAATGAGAAAGAAAAACTTACAACTACTTTAAAAAAATAAATGATTCTCCCAGATGTGATGCACAGCCAGAAAAATCAGACACAAAGGAATACCTAACACTATCATGTTGGACATTAAGTAGGCAAGTTGCCCTTTTTGGGGGTAAGTTTTGACTGAATGGAATACTGAGTCTTCTGAAAAGGTGGTAATACTCTTTGCTTTTACCTGTAGCATAATGAGTTTCTGAAAATTTGAAGTATATTTAAGACAGGTACACTTTTTGTAAATACGGTAGTGACACTAATCCATGGGAGATATGTTCCAAGACCTCCAGTGGATGCCTGAAACCATAGATACTTCTGGGTCCTAGATACACTATGTGCTTTCCTGCTTTCCCTAGATATACTATGTGTATACCCATGATAAAGTATAGCTTATAAATTAAGCATAGTAAGATTATCAACAATAATAATAAAATAGAACAAGTATAAGGACAAACTGTAATAAAAGTTATTTGGATTTATGAATTATTTATTTCTAGAATTTTCCTTATGATATTTTGAGACTGTGGTTGACTACAGGTAATGGAAACCATGGAAAATGAGGTTTCAGAAAAGGTAGGACTACTGTATTAAATGAAAATTAAATTAAAAGAAAAAAAAAACTTGATCCCATAGTGCCCTCTAACTTCCACAGGTATACCTGACCTTTTATAAAAACCCTTCTCAATGAGTGTCCCACACTTGCAACACTTACTGTATCTAGTTTCCCACTCTGGTTCACTCTTTCCAACAGGCCTTTTGTCCTGGCTACTCAATAGTAGTCTTTTTTCAAGGCTGCCTACATCAACAGTTAGTATTCAGCCGCCAACCTCTCTGCAGCACTTGACACACTGATCTCTTATTTATCTGGGAAAATATTTCGTCCCTTGGCTTTGTGACACTACATTCCCCCCATGGGCCACTCCTTTATAGTATTGTTTGCTCAATCTAACAAATGAAACCAGGCAAATAACACAACCAGAATTCAGAGGACATTATAAACTTCAAATTACCCCTAAGTGCAAAAGTAAACACCAATTTTTGGCCAATCCACATCTTAAGCTTTACTGACAAGTGGGGGTGGGTGCTGGAAAAATTGCTGAATGAGAAAGACAAGAAAAGAAAAAGCTGATCATTGATCTAAAATCACCACCAAAAAGAGAAAGTCCTCTCTCAGCATGAAAATAGTGGAAAATACTTCTGATACATCAGAACACGGGTCACAGAGAAGGGATGTGATAATGTGTGGGACTCACCGTGACCAAGCTGAGAGTCTTTCTTGAAGGACAAGAGCACAGTAGAAGGCCAGGCACCTTCTGGAGACTGGGTAGAGACGGGCAAAGAAGCAACAGGAGCAGAAATTATGATCCTGCTAGAAATATTAGGATAAAAATAAACTCCTAGGCATTCAATCCTTTCTCCTACTAAACAAATAAATCAAACAAGGCAATTATTAAAACTGTGCATTTTCACCACTGATACAAGAAAATACTTGTGAAATAGGAAACTTGTAACCCATCCACTAGTATCTTGCCCCCACACTGCATGGAAGTAAACAGTCTGCCTCCACAGTCACCACAGGAGGAAAGCAGGGAGCAAATGTCAAACCTGGCATCTAACAAAGGTTCTGCCTCAGAAAACCAACTGCAAAGCACAGAGCACAAAGCAGAAAGAAAGTGGAACACAGATTGAAATTAAATATTCTAAAATGAGCATTTCTGGATATATGTAACCAGAATATTAAGATCCTATGTTAAATAAGGGCTGAGGTTTAGCTCAGTTGGTAGAGTGCTGCTCTGTGCTCTCTGAGGCCCTGCATTTGATCCCGAGCACTGCAAAAATGGGAGAAGGACATGGTAGCCCACTCCTAAAACAATTCCAGTAATAATCAGCCATTGAAAACCCTATGAATAGAGGAGAAGCACTGACATAGGGCTGGGCATGGCACAGTGTCGGGGAGTGTTTCCTTCTGTTGTACATAGGGTCGCTATGACTCAGACCCTACTTGAAGGCACCTAACAACAACAATGTTAACAAAGAAACTAAATGAAAGTTGATTGCATTCTCAGGAAGAGGAGGCAGAGAAAAAAAGGAAAAAGAAAAGGAGGGAAGGGGCAAAGGGCATCAGGAGGTAAAGAAAAAGAAGAGGAAGATTAAGCTGGAGAAGAAGACACAATTACATCACCATGACTAAATTAGGAAGTACTGAAAAAGACTTAAATAAAAATTTAATAAGGGGCATTGAAGAAAAGTAGAATTGCCAAGAGAATGAAAATGAGGTCAAATAGGTAATAAAAAGGATGAGAAGGCATATGGAAAACAGAGAAGTGTCAAAAAGTCATATAATATGGAGTCTCTGACAATGAAAAACAAAATAATAGAGCAGACCTAGTATTTAACTTTAATACTAAATTTCTGGAAATAAAATAAAACTTGTTCAAGATATATAAGATATGGAATAGCTACCTAAGAACTTTTCTTGAAATGATTGTGGAGAAATAAATTTGGAAGCAATAAGTCACTTACAGCAAATTGACATTTATGTACATTGTTAACATCTACTGGGGCGGGACCCACCAGACATCTTTGTCCTACTCATTACTGCTAACTTTCCTTAGGAGTTTCTCATACACAAAGATACTGGTAGAAATTACACTACTTTGGCATTGTTCAGAATCCCCACGAAGGAGGGAAGAATGAGGGGGAAGATGGACTGAGGGCAAGGAGAGGCAGAGGAGGAGGAGAGAGAGAAATACCTCTTAGTCTCCATAGGGCATTGGTTCCAGGCTCCCCCCATTGATATCAAAATTCACAGATGCTCAAGTCCCTTGTATAAAATGGCAAAGAATTTGCATATAGCATACTGATATGTTCTTGTATATAATTTAAATCATTTCTAAACATAGTGCCAGACTTGGTATAGTGTCAGGGAGTGTTTCATTCTGTTGTACATAAGGTAATTTTGATGGCATCTAACAACTAACAAGATTACATTTAACACTTAATACAATGTAAATGCTACATAAATGATTTGCATACTGCATTGTTAAGGAAATATTGACAAGGAAAGGAAATTGTGTGTATATTAAGTACAGACACAATTTTTGTCTCATGATTTTAGTCAGTGGTTGGTTGAATCCACAAATGTAATATCCATGTGTACAGAAGGCTGATTATATAGATATGTTGTTGTTAGATGCCATCGAGTCAGTATCCAACTCATAGCAACCCTAAGTACAACAAGTGAAACGGTATTGTTAGTGGTTCTCTGCTGCTCATAGGGTTTTCAATGGCTGATTGTTTTTTGGGAGTGGGTTACCAGGTCCTTCTCCCAAGCCTACAGTATCTGGTATTCCCAGGCAGTCCCCCATCCAAGTACTTACGAAGTACCCCTCTGTTTAGCTTTTGAGATCTAATGGGATCAGATGCCACAGTGGTAGCCCTGCAGGCTATATAGACATAGATGATACATAAATACAGATATCTCTGCCTATGCCTAGGAAGAACATTTATCTTTCACCCTTAGCCTTGACATCAAAGGGTTCTAATGTCCAGGGACTCCTTTATTTTACATTTGCATGAAATAATAATAAATCTGTGCATTTCTTACACTCAATGGCCTTGGTGAAATATGTTTTGCCATAGGATTCACTAAAAGGGAGAGGAGCTGTCAAGGTTGTATCTTAGCAATGACAACTCCAAGGTGTATATTAATGAATGTATAAGACTGTAATGATTTAAAAAGGACTTATAGGCAGTTGCATGTGGTGGCACAAACCTGTGGGAGGAAGATAAGGAGTGAGAGGCCATCCTAGGCACATTATAAACCCCTGCCTCAAACAAGCATGTAAACAAGCAAACAATTTATAAGCAAATCCCTTTGACTTGGAGGTAAAAGGTCAAAAACTTAAAAGGGAAAAAGAATTAAGCTTGAATCAAATTTCTTAAAACATAAAAAGCAAAATAACAGTACAGTAGAATTTTCAAGAGAAGAAGGTAAATCAAAGATTTCACATTCAGCTAAAATGTCAGTTAAATATCAAGGTTATAGAGAAAAAGGTTAAATATTCAAGAACTCACTGGTGAGCTCTCCTTGAAGAACCTGCTGGAGGATGAGCTTGGGATCCAAAGGGTAACTGGGAAATTTTTCACAAAAATAATTATGATGACCACTTATTCTATTGAGGTATAGGACTAAGATTCTGGCTTAAGTGGGGA
Organism: Pedetes capensis; assembly: GCA_007922755.1. Taxonomy (NCBI): domain Eukaryota; kingdom Metazoa; phylum Chordata; class Mammalia; order Rodentia; family Pedetidae; genus Pedetes; species Pedetes capensis. The sequence continues at coordinate 20,586 of VMDO01006355.1, forward strand.
GGGAGTTAAAGAATGGTGAATAAATATAAAAATAATGCACTCAAATAATGGAAGAGAGAAAATCCAAACAGGAACATGGAATAAGCTCATTGATTTCTATAATATGCAGAAGCCAGATGATAATATTAAAAATCAACGAACTGAAGAATAAGTGTTTATATAGGAAATCAAGGAACTAAGAGCATTGTTGTTATTAGGTGCTGTCAAGTTGGGTTGGATTCATAGTGACTCTCATAGGGTTTGCAATGGCTGATTTATTTTCTTGGGATTGCTTCAAGGGTGGATTGCCAAATTCTGCTCCCATACTAAGAACATTAGAAAGGAATAAGTCAGATGTAAACACCAGATGAAGACTCAAACTATTATAAATAGTGAATTAATTTAAAAATGAAATGCTAGGCACCATGGCACATGCTTGCAATCCCAGTGACTTGGGAGGTGGACGCAGGAGGATAGTGAGTTTGAGGACAGAGATAGCCTGAATAATTTAGTGAGACCCTGTCTCAAGATAAAAACTTTAAAAAGGGGGTCTGGGGCTGTAGATATAAAACAAACTTTACATTTATTTATCAAAGACGGTGACTTCCTACCCAATACACTTTGAACATTCATTAAAAAATTGGTCATAAAATTCTTTCATGATATCTTGAGCTATAAGAAATTATCTGTATCTCTATACTATAGGGATATTATGAACAATATATTCAGATTGCAATGCAATAAAATAGGAAATACTGGAACCCCCATGAACTCCTTCCACTTAACAATTACACATATAAAAGAACATCTTCTACTAATCAACTCTTGGAATAATCTTAAAAACTAATATAAATTAAAAATACAAATTATCTTTAAACAATGATAAATAAGCTACATATTATACACATTCAAAGCAACAGAAGAAAATAAGTTTAAACTATTATAGCAACAGAGGATGAAAGTAAGTGAAATAACTTTTTTCTACCTGCCCCCATCATGCTAATGATGGAACCCAAGGCAAATGCTCCACTGTTGAACTACATCCCCAGCCTCCATTCTTTTCTTTTTCTATATCTTCACACCCTTTTTTCCCACCAAATTTATTTGTTGGAATTTTTTGTGGGGCAGCATGAGGCAAGTGGCTGTTCTAGAAGGTGGAGGCAGGCATGGTGGCCCACAGACAGTGGTTGCAGCTACTGGAATGAGGATATCTGCACAAAAGGGATTCTTCTCTATGCAAGTGACCAGAGATCCTCACAAAAATGCCTGAGTCCAAGACTGGAATATAGACATATTTGTATGTGTGTGCCAGAAAGCAAGAAAATGCTCAAATAATGGAGAGGACCTGTCAAAAGGGCATAAAAGCCAGCATGTTATAATGTGAATGTCACAATAACTTAATAACAGCAATGTATTTCAATCTATTGAATGAAATAGGAAACAATGATTTTATATTGACGTTAATGATAGGTAAAAAATTTGTTAAGTAACTTAATGTTACATAGTTCCAAATAATCTCCCCTTAAAATGACATTAATTATAAAGACAACTTCTTGAGTATAGAAAAAAAATAGTAAGATACCTCCATATTGATTTCCACAGTGGTTGGACCAATTTACAGCTCCACCAGCAATGTAAGAGTGTTTCCTTTTCTCCGCAACCTCACCAGCATTTGCTGTTATTTGTTTTATTGATCTTGGCCATTCTTACTAGTGTAAGGTGAAATCTCAGAGTTGTTTTAATTTGCATTTCCCTAATGGCTAGGGATATTGAGCATTTTTTCCTGTGTTTCATGGCATTATGAACCTCTTCATTTGAGAACTGTCTATTCAGTTCCTTTGCCCATTTGTGTATTGAGTTATTTGTTTTGCTGGTAGTTTTTTTCTTGAGTTCTTTATAAATTCTAGTAATTAGACCTTTGTCTGATGTATAGGATCTGAAGATTTTTTCCCATTCAGTGGGAGTTTCCTTGACTCTGTTAATTGTTTCTTTTGCTGTACGGAATCGACCCAGCTATGACACTACTGGGAATTTACCCAAAGGGAGACATATCACGATACCACAGAGACACCTGCATCTCCATGTTCAATGCAGCATTTTTCACAATAGCAAGGATATGGAATCAACAAAAGTGCCCTTCAACAGTAGAATAGATTAAAAAACTATAGTACATATACACAATGGAATACTACTCAGCAATCAAAAAAATGAAATAATGCCATTCCCATCAAAATGGATGGAATTAGAGAAAATTATTTTAAGTGAATGAACACAAGCTCAGAAAGAGAAACACCACATGTTCTCACTCATATGTGGGAGCTGAATCAAAATCATATGGGAAAAATCCTATACAAACGTCAGATCATATTAAAAGAAGAAAAAAAAGCTAAGAATGGTATTATTATAGATGGTCTAGAAAATGCATGTAATAGTTCTGACAAGGTAAAAAGAAAGTTCAATACAGAAAAAGTTTCTATCTTAAACAGAACTGGAACCCAAGGATATATAGAAAAATATTACCATAAAAAGACAAGCAAATGGTAGAGAAGTCTTTGGGGGTGGGACAGGGGGAGGAAGCACACAAGAGGGTAAGGGGGAACCTATATGAATAATGTACAGCAAAATGCATATATGGAAATGTCACAATGAAAACCATGTCAGAATGAATCACGTTCAGATGTACATTTAAAATATCCAATTAAAAAAAAGAAAAAATAGTAAATAGCATTGAAAACCTAGAGATAACAAAATAATAACCACTAAGTTTGATTTAATAAAAGAGATAAAAAACTACTTTTACATGATGAGATCACCATGTGAAAAACTAAATGTGACTTACAGACCAAAAGAAAGCACTTGACAGCATATGTAGCAGATTAAAAACAATATTACTAATATAAATAGTATTTAAAACAGAAGGAAAAGCATCAGTCAAAAAATGAGAAAAAGGGTGAACAAACAATTCACAAGGGAAAAAAAATTAAGTGGTCCTTACACATATGTTTGGGGCTGGGATTTAGCTCTGTTGGTAGAGCACCGCTCTGTAGTTTCTGAGGTCCCGAGTTTGATTCCCAGCACCACAAAAATGGAAGAAGGATGTGGCAATCCACTCCCAAGGCAATTCCAAAACAATCAGCCATCAAAACCTTATGAGGGTCACTATGGGTCAGACACCACTCGACAGAACCTAACAACAGCAACAGCAACACATACGTTTACTTGTATTTGTAGCAAGAGTGAAAATATAGCTACACTGAATTCATCAGCTGTGAAACTGGCAAAAATTAAAAGGCTTCACAGCTTTGTTGTTCCAGCATTGATTGGTGAAACACAACAATAAGAGGGATGGGGTGGAGACTAAGTGAACAACAAAAGATTTGGGGACAAGACAGAACAAATGGCCAATCTTGGCAAAGAATCTTGATAACTTGGTATTTTCTTCACCCTTCTTGCAATTCTCCTGTAAATCTGAAATTGTACTGAAATAATATTTTTGAAAAAAATGTCTTATAATTGAATAAATTTGCCTTACTGAAAATTAACTCTGTGGAATAAATAGACATACAGTAATTTAAGGCATTTCTAATGACACATCAGAATATCATCTTTCAAACCTTAATTATATCTATGTTGGAAAGAAGTCAACTAGGATTGAAACAATGCTTGAAAACAGTTTTTAGCGATCATATTTTTGCTGATATTTTTGCCTTTCTCTTTTTGCTGTATTTCAAAAATTCATATAAATAGCATGTTCTGCTTTTCCAAGGGAAAAAGAAAATTTCATAAATACTCTGGGGTCTTTCATGGTGCCCACCAGCAGTTTAACCCTGTTCTGTTATCCTTGGTTTAGGTATGTGCACCTGGAATGGCAGGAAAGGTGAGGGTAGTTGTTTTCTGTTTGTTTGCTTGTTTTTCCTACACAGTAACAACTGCCATCAGTGTTTTGAAAACACTGCTCTTGAACCAGAGAGAACAGAGAGGCTTCAAGCTTGGGTAACCAAAGTCAAGTGGGAGCAGTTTCCTATCCCAGTTCTGCCTAGTACTCCCTATGTGATTATAGATGAATGAGTTAATCTCTCTAAGCTTCTACTACCTATAAACTGAGGCTCATGAACCAACCTATCTTTTGCTTTGTGGTGAAAATTTAATGATGTAATATGCTTAGTATGGTGCTAGGTGCATGACAGCAGTCAATAAACTGTACCTTTACTTACCTTTTACCTATTATTTTTAATTAACATCAAGTGCTTGGTATATTTATATTGCTCAAGTTATATCACTGTATCAGAACCCACATACTGATATAATATGCATACTAAATGATTAAGATGAGATTATTCACCTCACTAAATAGATCCATAGCAAGATCTTCCTAAATGACAAGCCACTGTAGATTTGCTTTTCATTAATACATAATTCCCAAGAAATAATGAACACACACACACACTCACATATATATATATATATATGCACATAAAGAGAAGGAAGCAATGAAAATGTATATACATGAAGAATATACATATGGTATTTGCATAACGTCAACCCTTCATAATGTTACAGCAGTTGAGCATTTTATGATCTATGTCACGTTGTATGTTTTAGATTATAATCAGCTGCACAAGAAGCAAAGAGTATATTTAACTTTGCTTTTCCTTCCCACATATTTGGATGTGGATGTCAATGTTCTGAAAATAGGTGTTTTCCAAAGTTGCTCAAAGCTAATCATGTTTTGCAAATGTGCAATACAGAGGAGAAAAAGGTTTTGGGGGCTACTATCCACTTTTCCCTCAGAGATTTGGGAAGGTACCATTAGGTTTTTTCCTTAGGACACTGTGGACTAAACTGTTCCAATTCAGGGAGAAGCATGATGACCCTATGGGTTAGAAATCCTGGGTGGAGGAACCGCTCTAGAGCAAGAGATCAAGAACAATAGAAAAGTGCCTTACCTCATCATTTGTATGTTTGGGTAAAAGTAGTTTTGACAAAATGGACTCTTGGCCATTTAATTTATTTATTTTTAGTCCTGATGCTATTAGAGTTTTAACTTTGCCGTCAGGATAGAAAATGCAAAGAACTTCTGCCAAAAAAGAATAAATAAAAAAAAAATAGGTGAATGTAGAGATTTTCCCTGTTTTTGCAGCAGCATCAGAAAGACTATGGAAAACTGTGCTCTGTTCTTACCCTTCAACTGTGGTTCTGTCTGTGAGGTACTATTATATTCCATTGACAAGGAGGCATCTCATCTATCTAGGTCTGAGAAGGTGCTCTGGAAAAACAGAACGTCAATGAACCTAAAGGGCTACAGAAACAATATAAAGCATAAATGATCCAAACAGTATGCCTGCCGGAGCTCTGCACTAGAAAAGCAAGAGGTAATCACAAAGTACTCTAGGTCCTGGGTCTAGGGATGCTGGGAGTAACAATTTGCAAGTAATTCTTCATGCAAAGCTATTCTTAGGTGAAGACGATTGATTGTACTGGTTCTTTAAAGAGAGAATTGTTTCTTAAAGAATTTCCTCTTTTAGGGCATGCAAATATAATGATCTATGTGCACCATGTTAGGCTATCATAAAAAGGCTTTGCTGCTAATATCTATATACGTATGAGCTAAATGAATGAAAAGATACATGATGTATTTACTTATCTATTTACTTATTTCTCTAGGGTACAGGTATATTCTAGAATGCACAGAATACACTTTATTTGTTTATATTTTGGTGAGACCAGTTCTACCTACTATAGCCCATGAAGCCCCAGCTTAATGCTTTCTGGTTTCTTCTTCTGAGCTTTCAAGTACATCTGCATACCTTTTCCTGCTCTACTTTGGATTGATGAATGTGGCATGAAAAAATTTACTAGTTCTGTGCAAAACGGGAGTAAGTCTAGGTCTGTCTCCACTTGGATGTGGGATTGGTTATATTTAATGTACACCTGAATTCTTAGTAAGTTAAACAAACAAACAAATATGGATACCAAGAGACTTAAATTGATGCTTTGAATTTTACATCTTTACCAATGCTTTTATTTGATTTTCAAGATAATTTTAAATTTGTGATAAATCATTGCTTTTTCAATCATGCTTATAAGTACACAGGGGAGAAATATGAAAAAGGAAGGGTAAGGTTAGAAAAATGTGCCTAACAATGGTATATTGAGGTAAAGACAATATATACTACTATTTTACTTTCAAAATATATATTAAGTTTTACTTGTAATATTAACACAAACATTAAAGATACACTTTTGTTCTCTTATTTGTTGGTTTTTAGGAAAAATCTCTTATTTATTATCTTTACTGTTGAGAAAGTGTAAATGAGTACTCTGACATTATATAATGGAAATTTAGAAGAGATTACTAAAAGTTCAAGCTATCTGCAACATCTAAAATATCTTTGCTGGCTCACAGTATGGGAAACAGGACTATTCTTAGCCTGACACCTAGTGTCAACAACAGAAAAGTGTAGAGTCCAACAGTATTAGAGAAAAAAACGGAAATCGTTTAAAAAGAATATATAAAAATAATATTCATGACAAAATAATTCACCTTTAGTGCAGTTAAATACTGCACAGAGAAGCATGAATTCAGAGGAAGTACAGAGATTATTTAACAGCATTATTAGATAGAAGGGAAATGTGAGGCTGCTTTTAGGATTGTAGAATTGGTCTGAATTCATTTATGAAGCTGCATTTTGGTCTTTGCATCATCTCTACTGGCCATAAATTGGGTTTAAAACAATGGGAAGACAACCTTTGTGTCTTTTAGTCATGGTCATTACCATCTCCTGAGCACTGTTAACAGTAGGACATGGACACCCTCCTTGCCGGTTCTGACTTTGGCGGGCAGATTCAAGTTACTCAAGCAAAGGAACAACAAATGGAACCAGAGAAACAGTTTATGCTTTGTCAATCCAATACAGTTTAGAATTGTCTGACTTCCCTCCAACAAAATGAAACTGTGCGTCAGTAATTATCCACTCATTTACACATTTTCTTAAACATAATGTTTTACGAAGGATTCAATCTTTTCTCTGGTGGGGAAAAATTTCTTATAGCAGGTCTCTGGTTTTTCTTGGAGAGTCTTCCTTATGAGGTTATCAGCCTGTGGTTAATTTTTATTCACATCAAGTGATATGTCCTCGGCAAATAAAGAAAGGGAGAATTCTAAATTGTTTCCTTACATTTCTGAGGCTCTATAGTGTCTAGCACTTCTGGTGTATTTTGCCCTTACATAGTATCCTTGTTTGATTGTATATCTCTACCTTAGTTATTTTTTTCTTATATACAAATGTTTCCATTTCTTTTGATTCTACTCTCAATTAGTTTATAAAGTGTATCAGTGGTGATTGCCTAGCTGTAGATATTCGATAACTCAACTTTGCTTCTCATTACCAAACTAGTGAAAACATTTGCTTCCTAAACCAGGCAATGGTACCTACAACATTCTAGATAATTTTAATAAGATGTAACTTACAAACAAATTTTTCAACTAAAATCTAATTAACCAATATTCCAATGAACACTTTCTTACTTTGGAATATTTTATAAGCCTCGTAATGAAGGTCATGCTCAGAGGTAACCTAATCATTATTGGTCTTAACATAGTTCCTATTCTCTTGAATGTTTGTTCTCCTGTCTCTCAGTGTACTGACAGAAGCATTTGACTAAAAAATCCCATAGGTGATATTATCAAATTAAACTTTCCGTAACTCTGCAAAATTTTTGATGGAGCAATTGCCAATGATGCATACTACATATATTTTAGTTTTTCCTATGTTTAGACATTTTCCAGGATTAAAGAAACATACATGATAAAGATAAGATACTCTTATCCCTGTGTCAACGTGCCATATTTTTTACTGGTATTCTAGAGCTCTTTGATTCCTACGTGCTTTTTTTAAATTATGGGATCTAGCAGCCTATTAGTCTGTGAGCTTCTCCAATAGAATTCTGATAAATCTCTATCATTGTTTAATACTGATTTCTGCTGTTTGTATAAGTTCCAATTAACACAGGTTAACAATAGTACAAGTAATAGCAATGTTAATTGAGAGAAAGCTGGAATTGGTTCTAAGCAAAATAAGGCATGTGGCAGTGACAATTCCTATTGGTAAATCTAAGGACAAATGTGGCACTCTATGGAATGAAGTGGATTGATTAGCTATTTAAATTACCATCTGTGCACACCCCAAATCAAGTTCCTCTTCATGGCAAGGCTTTGGAGGATTGCACTGCTTCTTCCATGAAGAATAAGACCTGTTCCAGACCCCAGGTGACAGATGCCAAGCCATCTTACTCTTTGAGGCAAAAGTGGTTGTCACAACAAACAGTAGGACTGGTATAATAAATGCGATGTTTTGACTCACAATATTGCCATGGTTCACTGAGCATGAGTTTCCTGAACCCAAATCAAAAATAAAAATAAAAATTCAGATCTGGGAAACAAAAGTCTGTCTTGAGTTGCCATAATAAATAGTTTTAGTTCTCTTTCAATTCCCAGTTTGAAGTAGTTTTGAATTCTTGGATAAGAGAAGGCAGAGAGGAGCTCAAAATGAACTGTGCAACATGTCCATTATGTATGATCTATGAACATTTTTTAGCTATAATCAAAAGATTCTAAAACTATATACAAGGGTAATTCTTTAATGAAATGAAAATACCAGATCCTTCAAGGCTATCAGGTACTATGTCTGAGCTAATTCCTGAGATCCCAAAATACTGCTGTTTATCACCAATTTTACTTGGAGCTTATGAACGTCATGGGTAAAGTACAATTTTCATACTATCCCTCTGGCAAAGCTATTTTTACAATTGATTTTACAGTTCCTGAGTACAGAGTCTGAGTAGACATCTTTAGGAGCAGATGCCTTCCCTATGTTGTTGCCTCTTTTAATAAATGGAGACCAGAGGCACAGAGGCCAAGTGGATAGTATTAGAGCCTCCCTTCTTACCAAATGCACATCATGAATTCAGTCCTCTGTCTTGTTAGGGAGAACTGCAGATACTGGGATAACTGTATTAGGCAGCTTCATATTATAATGAAATTATAATTAACTCATAAAGAAAGAAAAGTTTTGTTCAGCTAATGGTTTTAGAAATTCTGGTCCAAGATGGGGCAGACTCATTGCTTTGTGCCTCTTGTGGAGAGATAGGCAGCAGTAACAGTGAGTGTGTGGCAGAGCAAAGGTACTTACATCATCAGCCAGGAAGCAAAGGGGGAGATCAGAAGAGATTTGGGTCCCCTGATCTCTTTTGAAGGCACCCCCATGGACATAAGGACCTCCCACCAAGCCCTACCTCCTCAAGGTTCCACCTCCTCCCAGGAGCACCATCCTGGGGTCTAAGCCTTCAGCCCATGGGGCTTTGGTGACATTCAAGAGCCAAACTTTATCCGTAACCATCCCAAACTTAAAAGGTTTAGGGATAGTGTTTCCTCTTACATCCCCATTTAATCATGCAGTTTTACGGATACAAAAGTGAAGAGGAGCTAGAGTAGCAGGTGTTTGGGGGTATTGTTCACTGGAAAAAAATACTCCTTTGGCTAGATTTCTGAGAGATAATTTCTTAGGACATTAAATGCAAAGTTAGCAGTCACTTTCTTTTAGCATGTTGGAGATCTTCTCTCTGCTAGATCTTTATAGAAACCCTTGTCAGTACAAAGGCTGCTACTTTGATTTGTTTTCCTTTGATTTCTACATTTTCACTATGATGAGTCTTGGTATGGGTTTCCTTTTATTTAACCTGCTTTGCTTCGTTGGGATTTTAAATGTGAGAATTGAGATCTTACATCAATTCTAGAACATTCTAAGCTGTCACTTTGAAATATTGTCTCTGTCCCATTCATTCTTTTCCCTCCTGCAAGATCTCATATTTAGACCTTCTCACTCTCTTGTTAGCATCTTACTTAAACTTTTCCTTATTGTACATCTTTTTGTACCTTATCATTTACTCTGAATTATATTTTCCTATCTACCTTGATGTTTTGATCTCCCATTGTTTTACTCTCCAGCTATATGTAATCTGCTATCAACATGTTTGTTAAATATTTAATTTAGTTCATTTATTCTTTAATAGGCTTTATTTTTAGATTTATAGAAAAACTGAGAAGCTAATACAGAGTTCCTATATACCTCCAACCCAGTTTCCCTTACTACTATCATCTTACCTTATTTTGAAACAGTCATCACAATTAGTGGTCCACAATTGTTGGTCCACAATTAGTGGACCAACATTGATATATTAAGGTTAGTTGAAGACCATAGTTTTATATTTTCTTAGATTTTTACCTAATATCATTTTTCTATTCCAGGACCTTATCCCAGTTACTACTTACATTTAGCTGCCTTGTCCCTTTAGGCTCTTCCTGGATGTGACAGTTTCTTGACTTTCCTTGCTTTTAATACCTTTAGTAGTTTTGATCTTTCCCTTCCTTCTAGAAATTCCTTAAGCTTTCAACCTTATATATCTTATCATTCTCTTTATAATTTTATTTGGGGTTTCTTATTTTAATGCATTTTTATTGATTTAAGTTCCTGGCTCCTATCATTTGGCAATGGTTTCTATGTGCCCCCCCCAAAAAACTGATGTGTTTAAACACATTCCTCAATTCAACAGTCTTGGGAAGTAGGGCCTGTTGGGAGATGTTTAGATCATGAGGGAAGGCTGTCATAGACAGGTTAATACTGTTATTAAATGGCTTGAGGGAGGGAGATTGGCTTCTCTCATGCCCTGCCATCCCTTCTGTCATATCAGAACACAGCATTTATCCCTTCTGTAAAATGCAGCAATAAGACAGCATCTTGGAAGTGGACATAGGCCTTTACCAGACACTTGAGCAACTCCTTGATCTTGGGCTTCCCAGCCTCTAGAACTGTGGGAGATAAATATCTGTTCCTTATAAGTTACCCAGTCTCAAGTTTTTGTTACAGCAACACAAACTGACTTAGATATGTATTCCTTTTATGAGTTCCCTCCTGCATTGATTCTTGGCAACTTTAATACTGAAGTACTTAAGTAGCTGGTTTTTCCTGCACTGGTCTCTCAGTTGCTTGATTTACTGCCCACAAGGCCCTTGCCCACCCACTTTAGCTCAGACCCTCACGCTCATGGTCATGCCCAAGTTTTTCTAATCATCAATAACTATAAAGCAAAATGCAGCTTCTGTTCCAATTCTGATCTGTAGCACTTTAAAGAGACAATCAACTGCCCTGGTCACCAACAGTAGCCAGCACTAAGTATCCTAAGACATTGAGAATTCAAACTGGCCACATCTACTTCACCTTTTGGTAACATAAATGAAGGAGCCACTGGGATCTTTTATTCTTAATAAATGGTAGCAGAAAAAGATGTGTATTAAGACCATTTTTCCATTCACACCTATGCCTTCTTAACATGAACTATAAATCCCTAAAATTTCTAGTATTCAGACATGTATTCTATAATGCTAAGAAAAAATTGAGAAAAAAGAGAGTGAAGGATGGAATAGGAGATTCTTTGTTACTAAATTTAAAATAATAACTTCCAGTAAAATTAAGCAAAGTAGTGCTTTGAATTTACCTTTTTTCTTTTCTTGATATAGTCTTGCTATGTGGCCCAGGATGGACCACAAACTCACAACCCTCCTGCCTCAGCCTCCCAAGTCTTAGGAATACAGATATGCAGCATCAGGCCAAACTTTGAATTTACCTCTTGAAAGTAACTTTAATGAGACTGATTTAGCATGTTCAAGATAGAGTTGTGATTATTTTAGGTTATTTTAATTTAAATTTTCAATACAACTTATTGTCAAAGTGTAAGAGATTTTGTTTACACTCACAAAATGGCACTGTTTGCTAATCACACAGTTAGTACTAAATCAAGGCCTATTTGTCTATAGCAGCACAATCACCAGATGAGAATACCATGGCTTTATTAAGATACTATATGCCCAGGGCCCTGAATTTTCAGAAAAGAGGTTCAGGTAACACCTATATGTGGAAATATGTTAATGTGGGACTTTTGTAGCCAAAAAGTTAATTATTGAATATAGTAGGACTAACATTTGCAGCATTACTGTGAATACAAAGATCATCCTCTTGTCTAAGCTACTTTAGAGTGTTTTTCCTGTACTGTGCAGAGAGTTTACACTCTGCCTTTCCATCTGCAACTGCTCAGAGTTGACATCAAGGAGGATCTTTACCACTGATTTGTTGTTGTCTTGATTTATCAGATGATAAATCAATCTTATGAATGAACTCTTCTCTTTGCTTGATTCTGTAGTCATCTCTACAATTAGAAAGAGATTCAACCTTTTCTTTTTTCCCTCCTGGATGGCTTCTTTCTGTTCTCGGCCATTTCATGATTGCAATGTCCACAGCTGCTATGCCCCTGGCAGCAGGACTTTGCAGGTGGCCTCTGTGGCCACTTGTTCATGCCATCTGTTCTTTGCTAGTCACCTGCTTTGCCTCCAGGCCATGGGCTCTTGCCTGAATGTCCAATCATAAAATGAGATTGGGATACAGTATCTGACCCAAATTGTAAATTTTCTGGTGTTCTTAAAGCCTAACTATTGCCCTACTGAGGACTGGTGAAGGCTTAGAAATCTTCCTGAAAAAAGTAAGTGTGGCAATGATCTAACTATACAGAAATTATCCCTCTGTTTCAATGGCAAAGGAAAGATGTAGTTGGGACAGGGCTTAATATTCACAGGTGCACTTAATTGTTATTAATTATTCATCTTGTTTCCAATATACTCATGATTCTTTGGAAGAATCCAACAGGGATATTTCATAATGATGGCTTAAATATCAACATTATATAACCCTGAATCTGGAATTCTGTTATATTTTTTAAGAATAGTATCTCTGATCAAGTTATCAGGAAGATTCCTGACTACAGAAAATCTATACTTTAGGAAGGATGGAAGAGAAAAATGAGAGAAACAAGTGTTTCTCTGTTATGAGTATAATTGTGTCCCAGCAAAAGATATGTTGAAGTTCTAACCCTCTGTACCCCAGAATGTGACTTTTTTTGGAAACAGGGACACTTTAGATATAACTAGTTAAATCGAGGTCATCCTAAATCTGGCATAGTAGCACACATCTATAATCCCCCAGTGACTTGGGAGGTGGAGGCAGGAGAATTGTGAGTTTGAGGCCAGAGGAAGCTTGTATAAGTTAATGAGACCCTGAGTCAAAATAAAAATAAAAAATGGGCTGGGAATGCAGACCAGTGGTAGAGCACTTGCAAAGTATGTGTGAGGCCCTGGGTTCAGCCCCCAAGTACTAACTAAAAAAATAAATAAATAAAATTAGGTCAATTTGGTATTCACACTTCTAGCTTCCAGAATGTGAGACAAAAATCTTCACTGTTTTAAGTCAACCAGTTTGTGGATGAGCATAGTTATGGTTGCCCTGGAAACCCATGCACTCTCCTGCTCCCCAAGCCGGTGCTATTGTGACCCATGGCCAGTGCCATCTGCTTAGAGTCACTGGTGCAGGGAGACAACAGCATGGGTGGCACAGCTGAGAAACCAATAGTTTCTCAAATAGTTACCAGAGTGCCCGCCAGGGATACTGGAGCTCCTGTCTGTCAGGAGTTGGTCCCTGCTGGGAAACCAAGGCTGGAGCAAAGGCAAAGAAGCAGGGTTTGAAAGTCAACCAAATCTAGGTTTGAATCTTGCCTTGTCACTTTCTGGCTTATGATCTGGCTTACAGTCTGTAATCATGTTGGTCCTCAGTGTCTCAATGTTTTGATATAGTTGATAGTATTTCCCTTACAATGTTATTACAGAATTTGTTTGCATGCAAATGTGTGCAAATCACTCAACAACTGCCATTATGGTAACTATAAAGAGTTCAAATTATTTATAACTCAAAAAACCAAATGTGCTAATGATCACTGCTCAGTAGCTTTGTTGAAATAGTCTCTCAGCCTGCTTGGAAGCTTTTCTAAAATACTTGCCTCCAGTGCCCTGTAATTACTGCTAACCCATTTTTCCCGCAATAAGATTTAGCTGTTGCCTATGTCTCTACAGGTTTAATCAGATTTGGGGGTCAGATATCTATTCTAGATTGGACTTCACTAAAGCTAGATACAGAGGTCATAATAAACCCCAACACACAGACAATTATTCCAAGACTTCCTGGATTTTCCTGTTCTAAAGGGAATAATGACATCACCAGTTATCATTGGATGCAGATGATGTTTCAGGCATGATAGTGAGTTTTATGTTCATCATCCCCATTTGTTTTTATAACAGCCTTGTAAAATATTGCTATCTTTATTTTCAGATGATTAATTTGAAGCTGACTAGGTTAGGTTGCCCAAGTGCACTCCAACAGAAGGTGATAAGAGCCAAGATTCTGATCTGGACCACTTGTAGTTCAAATAAAGCTTTTAAATGTTAGTCTTTCTAATTTTTTAAAGCAACATAGCCTTTTTTAATTCAAACTACTATCCAGATTCTTTTTATCAGGATTTTCCCCTTCCCATTTATCATATTATTTAGATCTTTAATAAACAAAATATACAAATTCAATGGACTTAAACTCAGACCTCTAGAGTATATAGAAGACAATGAAAAGCACTCATTTTGGCATAAGCTGCTTCCCATGAACTACTCTGCAGAGTACAAAGAGGCTGCAAACCTGTCATGTGGTATTTAATGTAACAGAAATGAGTTATTGGTAGGTTGGGATGTCCTATAGCCTGGGCATGCTTTTATTTATTTATTATTTATTTATTTATTTATTTATTTATTTTATTATTTATTTATTTGTGTGTGTGTGTGTGTTTGAGTTTTGTCACTTTAACCAAGATCATGGTGCCATTTATAGAAGCAGCAGAAGTCCTCTTCATTCACATGCTACACAGAAAGTTAATGTGGATCATTCCTTCTCTGAGTCAACATGAAGAGACTAGTAAAAGCAGGGTGTAGAGAGGCAAAATTTTTCAATGTATTTCGGTATTGTTTACTTATTTGACATAGACTCTGTTCTTTCCATAACAATGCTATACGCACATGTGCAGACAATCCCACAGATAATTTGAGATAATAGTGCCACTGTTCAAAGAGGGTTTTATACCTAGGGCATGGCTTTGTCTCCAGTCAGCTTGTGAATTACTGTAAATTTCCAGTTTTCTTAGCTAACATGCCTCATATAGCTAAGATCTTAGTTTGATTTTATTACTTGGCATGACCTATGTGGGCATTTTCAAGGTTTTGCATAGTACTTTCCTTATTCAATTGTTTTTTAGGGATTTATTTAAGCATTTGTTTTAATTTTCACTGCTTTTCCCTCAACTTAAGCATCTCTAATATTCTATAAAGAAATTATCTCTTTTTTTTTTTTGATGCTGGGATTTGCTGAGTATCTTTTGAGGACTGTGAGTTAATGAATATAGAAATTCTCAGTAAACTCAGTCCTCTGATTGTTTAGGGCTGCAAGGATCTCATGATTTATTTGGTGATTATATAAAGAGGTCCTTCTTTGCTATCTGATAATTATAGCTGCCTTGGCAATTACCTTCTAGAACTGTGTAGATACTTAAGAGTCCTCAGTTTACCAAAATTGCTAAATCTCCATCCTGAATGTGAAAACTTGGTAGAATGGATCAAATGATCTGAAGTCTAACAACTTACATAGAGATTCACTCCATCTTTGACTTTCCAACTTTAATTTAAAGTGATGCAAATAGACAAGAGGTAAAGAAAAAGGAGGAAGAAGAGGAAGAAGAGGTGGAAGAGAAAAAGAAAAAAATACACATGTGGCTGAGAAAGAAACAAAGAAATTATAACCCACATAACACACAGGTTGCAACCTCTTGCATTGGATTCACTTATCCAGACCTTACTGATGCTGGTAACCACCAAATGAAGCATTAGTTAAGACATGAAAGCTGCAAGAAGTAGACGAGTCCTGGGGTGAGGGATAGGAACAATAAAAGTTCTATGCTTCTAATAACTTTAGAACTGCAACATTATCGGATTACTTTTAAAACTTAAAGCTAAATCTCTTGGGAAATATCAGGAGTTGTTTAAAATCATTTTGCTAGCTGGGCGTGGTGGTGCACTCCTGTAATCCCAGTGGCATGGGAGGCAGAGGCAGGAGGATCGCAAGTTCAAGACCAGAGGCAGTCTGCGTGACTTATAGAGACCCTGTCTCAAAAAGCAAAAAAGTGGGCTGGGGGCTGCAGCTCAGTGGTCCAGTACTTGCAGAGCACGCAGAACACACAAGTGTGAGGCCCTGGGCTCAACCCTAGTACCACCAAAAAAAAAAAAAAAAAAAAGTAAAAGTCATTTCCCTGTACCTTGAGTGGGAATTATTCCAAAATGTTCTACTCTGCTAATTTATAATCCACATCTGTTTTCAGCTGCTTCCTAGAAAAATAAGTACCAATCTGGATTCTTTGTTGTTGTTGTTGTTGTTGTTAGGTGCCATCGAGTCGGTATCCGACTCATAGCGACCCTCTGTACAACAGGGGAAACACTATTGTCAGTGCTTCTCTGCTGTTCGTAGGGTTTTCAATGGCAGATTGATTTTTGGGAGGGGGTTGCTAGGTCCTTCTCCCAAGCCTACAGCTTCTGGTGTTCCCAGGCGGTCTCCCATCCAGGTACTAACCAGGCCCGACCCTGCTTAGCTTCCGAGATCTGACGGGATCAGATGCCACAGGGCTACCGCTGCAGGCATCTGGATTCTAAGGTAACTAAATTACTTTTTATGAGAAAGTGTTATCCCTACAAAGAGAAATAGCAAGCAGAGTGAAAATGTTTTGGAGCCTTTTAAATTATTCTTTTACTCAGGGAAAATGAAAAGATTTTTTAGTTCTTGAAGATTATTTTTTAAGTATTTTGGTTATACATATTAATGGGGTTGTTGTTCTTGTTGTTAGGTGCCGTCGAGTCGGTATCCGACTCGTAGCGATTCTCTGTACAACAGGAAACACTATTGTCAGTGCTTCTCTGCTGTGCATAGGGTTTTCAATGGCAGATTGATTTTTGGGAGGGGGTTGCCAGGTCCTTCTCCCAAGCCTACAGCTTCTGGTGTTCCCAGGCGGTCTGCCATCCAGGTACTAACCAGGCCCGACCCTGCTTAGCTTCCAAGATCTGACAGGATCGGATGCCACAGAGCTATGGCTGCAGGCTATATTAATGGAGTACAGAGTGATAATTCGTTTCATATATATGTTTTGCAGTGATCAAATCAGGATTGTCAATGCATCTCCTTAAATGTTTTACAAAAAAATTATTAATATGTAGAGATAATTATACATGTTTATGAGACATAATATGATTTTTAATTACATACAGTATAGTGAGATTCACATTGGGATTTTCATAGAAATTCAACCTATATTTTGCACTTGCTCTCTCCCTCTTTATTCCCATATGTTGCACATCCTCTTCCTCCTGATTTTCCCATCCTCTCCCACCCCCATCCTACCAGTCTCCTCTTCCCTCATAATGGGTTTCCTTGTATTTTCTAATCTTAAATATATTTACACACACACACATTTCTTTTCTTTACAGTAGATCTAGCTCTCATATATAAGTGAAAATGTGATATTTCTCCTTTTGAGTATGGATTATTTCATGTAAAATGATGATTTATAGTTTCATTCATTTTGTTGCAAATAACAAAATTTCATTCTTTTCTGCTGAATAATATTCTATTGTGTATATATGTGTATGTATATGTGTGTATATATGTGTATATATACATACATACGTATACACACATATATACATATATATACATACACACATATATACATATATACATATACGTATATACATACATATACATACATACACATACATATATATATATATATATATATATATATATATATATATATATGCTGGGCTGATTCCAAACTCTTGCAATTTTGAAGAGTGCTACAATAAACATTAAAGTATAAGTGTCCTTGTGGTATAATGACCTGTCTTCCTTTGGATATAGTTCTAGGAATGGTATAGCCTGGTATTTCTATTTTTATTTTTCTGAGAAAATGCCATACTGATATCCATGCTAGTTGTATTAATTTAAAATCCCATCAGCTGTGTAATAGGGTTACTTTTGCCTCTGCATTCTCATCTGCATTTGTTTTTGTTTGCTTTGTTGGTGCTAGCCATTCTGATTGGGGTGAAATGGACTCTCAGTGTGATTTTAATTTGCATTTCCCTGATGGCTAATGATATTGAACATTTTTCATATGTCATTTGGCCATATGTATTTCTTCTTTTGAGAATGGTTTTGTTTCATTGCCAACTTATTTATTGGATTATTTGCTACTTTAGTGTTTAATTTCTTGAGTTCTTTATATATCCTAGATATTAATCTAGGATTAATATCAATTGTGTGTAGGAAGCAAAGATTTTCTCTCATTCTGTGGGCTCTCCCTTTATTGTTTCCTGTGCTGTGCAAAATTTTTTAGTTTTATGTAATCTCTTTTATCAATTCTTGATGCTATTTCTTAGGTTATTGGAGTCTTGTGAAGAAAGGACTTTCCTATCCTGTTTTTGGAGTGTGTTCTCTACATTTGCTTCTAGTAGTTTCAAAGTTTCCAATTTTACATTGAGATCTCTGATCCATTTGTTGACAGACCACTCTCCCAAACATGATGTCCTTTTCCAGGGATTAATCCTTCCTGACTACATATCTAAAATACATCAGACACAGTCTAGCCATCCTTGCTTCCAAGGAGCACTCTGGTTGCATTTCTTCTAGTACAGATCTGTTGGTTCTTTTGGCAGCACATGGTATATTCAATATTTGTCTCCAGCACCATAATTCAAAAGCATCAATTCTTTTCCTGTCTCCTTTGTTCAATGTCCAGCTATTAGGACCATATGATGCAACTGAAAATACCATGGAATGAGTCAATTGCACCTTTGTCTTCAATGTGACATTTTTACTTTTCATCACTTTAAAAAGTTTTGCAACAGCTTTTCCCAATGCAATGCATCTTTTGATTTCTTGACTGCTGCTTCCATGAGTGTTGATTGTGAAACCAAATAAAGTAAAATTTTGGATAACCTCAATCTTTTCTCCATTTATCATGCAGTTGTTTACCAACTCAGTCTTTTGATATTGAGGTGCAATCCATACTGAAGGCTGTGTTCTTTCATATTCATCCAATAAATGTTTCAAGTTCTCTTCAATTTCAGCAAGCAAAGTTGTGTCATCTGCACAACACAGATTGTTAATGAGTTTTCCTCCAATCAATATGCCATGTTTTTCTTCATAAAGTCCAGCTTCTCAGATTATTTGCTCACCATAGAGATTGAAGAGGTATGGTGAAAGGATGTAGCCCTGATGCAAATCTTTCCTGACTTCATACCAGGCAGTGTGTCTATATTGTATTCAAACAGTTGCCTCTTGGACCATGTACAGTTTCCTCATGAGTACAATTAAGTGCTCTGGTATTCCCATTCTTCACAATGTTATCAATAATTTATTGTGATCCACATAGTCAAATGGCTTTGCATAGTCAGTAAAACATAGATAGGCATCTTTCTGGTATTTTCTGCGTTCAGCTAATATCCATCTGACATCAGCAATGAAGTCCCTGGTTCCACGCCCTCTTTTGAATCTAGCTTGATTTTTGGGCAGTTCCCTGTTTATATACTGCAGCAGTTACTTTTGAATGATCTTCAGCAAAATTTTACTTAGGTGAGATATTAATGATATTGTTCAATAGTTTCCATTTAATGTTTTCCCTGTAGAACCCCCATATATTGCTCATCCTCCCCCCCAAATATCTCTTCTCCAACCCCTCCCACTCATATTTTGCCCTCTCATGATAGGTTCCCTTGTATTTTCTAATTTTAGATATATTGAGTAATATTTTGGGCATGAATTTAGAAGCAAAAGAATTTCTTTAATCAAAAATATTGTGTAATTTAATATTTCTTTTATTTCTCCTTTTTTATTTGAAAGAGAGTTGTTTGCATTTATTAGCACACTTTTATTGTTCCAAAGGAATATTGTGATGGAATAGTATTAAAAATTCAATTTAGGAAAGAGTTTTATTATTCATTCTAATCCCCCAATCCATCTTCACAAATAACATAAAAATAGTATTATGTTATAGTGTTTCTCATTTTCTCCTAGTGATTTTCAAAAATTTATTATGTATTTTCTCTTGTATTACTGTAGTCTGCTCATTCTTTCCTTAGAGAGAAAATAAAAGAGGCAACCAAGGTATATTTTCTGGTAAATGCTTGGTAATTATTTTTGGGATTTTGTAATATAAAATGCTCTGATATCATCATGAGTCATTATGAAGATGGAATAGCAAAATCAAAATGAAAGACATTTATTTTATATGCAACACAATGAAATGCTTTACTAAATCAGGGAATCAAAGTACAACTGATTCTTATGAAATATAAAATATTAGGAACATGACTGTGTATGAGTATTTGCATGTGTTTGTGTGTGAGAGAGTCGAAGATACACACAGAGAGAAATAAAATGAGTTAATATAAAAGAATTCTATTTTATAAGAAGAAAACAATATTATTACAAATGTTCTCTTTTACCAATAAATCATCTTCCTATAAGAACAATAGAGTATAGTACTTATTCATAAAATAAATTACCAGATCAATAAGCCACAAATATATCCTGAAAATGCTTTATGTAAATGAAAAACATCAAAAATATCATAAACATCAAAAAATCAAAGTATCCATATATGTCTAAAAATAACAGCAAGTCATCTCCATTAACTCTTGCACACTAACTTCAAAATTTGCTGGAATAAATAGGCTGGAATAAATGAAAGTTACAAAATTGAGGAAGATACTGTATTAGTCTGTTTTCTGAAAATAGCTGAAGATAAGTACCTTATAAAGACTACAGGTTTACTCAGCTCACAGCTTTGGAGGCTACAAGTTCAAAACCCAATGGTCCTATCTTTCACCATCTCCCTCTAGTTGGTCGTCATAACAAATTGTGTCACAATGACAGAAGTGTGTGCAGAAGAGATCACAGGGTGAGACAGAAAGGCAGAAATCTCCAGTGGCTGGTTTTGTTCTTTTTATAATAATCCATTGTCTCAGGAATTAGTCAAGGTCTTGAAATAACTACATTAGTCCCTTCCCAAGGAGTGCCCCCATGACCTGATTACATTGCATTAGGTTCCATCTCTTAAAGGTTCCTGCATCTCTCAAGATGGTCATATTGAAGGCCAAACCTCTACAACATGAACCTTTGGAGGGGCCCATACTCAAGCCATATCCAAACCATAGTAGATACCATTTTTCCTAGAGTCCAGAACCCACACATGTACAGGTGTAATGAAAATGCAATATTGAAAGACTGGAAATTTGTTACCATGTGAATAAGAAGTAAGTCCACAGGGGAAGAGGAAGCAAGACCAACAAAGTACATGGAGAGAGTGGTCTTTGATCAGGACCTCAAGGGCAAGCAAGATTCAAACACGTAGAGAACAGACTTGTGGGATAGAATTTAGCAAGCACTCATAGGGAAATATATTTCATTAAAGTTTATATTACCAAAATCAGTGATCAAAATTTCCACTTTAAGTGTCTGCATGCTTACTTCCTATGAAAGTTTTTGGTCAGGATATTTGTGTGGATCATTAAGCCAGAGTGGAAGGTGGTATCTGAATCTACCCTCAGGAGTGGAAATGGCATTTATCCAAGTGGCTATGCGTGAGGCTCCATAGACAGACTGACCAGGTTTGCACCCTGCCCTGGTCTGTGATTTGGCAGGGACTTAACCTTTGGAAGCTCTGTGTCTTTCAGCTATAAAATGGGGCAGTGATGTCCTCATGGGCATCTCAGTACTGAACAAGAAAGCATGGAAATAGCCTAGTGAAGTTCATGGGACCTGTGTGGCTCCTCCTATGGGCCACGGTCATCACCCTTAGAAGGGATGAGGGGTCAGGTTGACTTCTGGAGGTTGGGGCTCCTCAGGAAGTGCACTGATGAGGTACTCAGAATGAGGGGAAATCCACTGAAGAGCCTGAAGAAGGGGATGGTGATTTGTAAGCCCAAATGAAAATGTTTTGTTTTCCCAACTTCAAAGTTCTGAGCCCTAAAGCCGTGGCTTGCAATTAGGAATCAGGAAGAGAAATCAGAGCAGGAAGTAAAGATTCTGAAAATGGATAATTGAGTTCTAACCTTTTCTTATTGATATAGTCCATGTTAAGCCTCTGCATTTTAGTGAGTTAATGTTTCCAGATGCAAGAGCCCATTGACTACTTAGAAATTTACTGGCTGGGGATCTGAGAGTTGATTAAATTCTTAGATGCTTACTTTTCTGATCCATAAAAAATGGGGCATAGTAGTTATAAAGAGAATAGGAAATTTAAATTGCAGTTCTCAAGTTCTCACATTTGTAAAATAAGATTGTTTAAAACCATATACCTTTTCTCCCAGATGATTTGCAAGGTGTAAGTAAAATGTTGTTGTGAGGTGCTGTCGAGTCGTATCTGACTCATAGTGACCCTCATAGGGTTTTCAATGGCTGACTGTTTCGGGATTGCCTTGGGAGTGGATTGCCATGTCCTGCTTCCATTTTTGGGGTGCTGGGAATCGAACTCAGGACCTCATGGACTACAGAGTAGCACTCTACCAACTGAGCTAAATCCCAGTGGTAAGGAAAATAGTACTGTCAAAAATTGCAGAGAGACAGAGAAAGACACAGAAAGAGAGAATTTCATGTGCCTTAGTGTATAGGTTAACAGATTATAGTGTAATATAGGGAGTGTATATGAAACAAGGGGCTGGGGTTCTGCTCAGTTGGTAGAGTGCTGCTCTGCACACTCTGAGGACCCGGGTTCCATCCCCAGCACAGCAAATATGGGGAAGGACATGGCAATCCAATCACAAAGCAATCCTGAAACAATCAGTCATTGAAAACCATATGAGGGTCAGTGTGAGTCAGACCCCTGCTTGATGGCAACAACATATGAAACAAACAGCAACAACGTATGAAACAAACACTGAAAAGTAAAACTATTTTGCTAGTTTAAGGAACTTGTATTCTCTTTATTGCTGCACAATAAACCATTGCTAAAACCCAGTGCCTTAAACCCATATCTGTTTATTTTGCCATGAATCTGTAACTCGGTCAGGCTCTGGCATGTATAGGGCATGCCTGATCCATTTGCCAGCATGAAAGCTGAAGGATGGAATTGCTTGATCATTCACTCACATTTGTGGCAGTTGACACTGGATGCCAGCAGGGATCTCAGCTGGGCTATGGACAATATGCAGATAACTGGCCATTCTATGTGGCTACTTGACTTCCTCAGATCATGGTGGATGGTCCTAAATGTAAGTGTACTGAGCAAGAAAAACAGGTAGAAGTTATATCTCTTTTTCTAACTTACTCTTAAAAGTTATGCACTATTTTCTCAATGTACTATCATGATTTCTATTCCTTAAGCAATTCATTCAAGCCAGGCCATATTGAAGGTGAGCAGATTAGATTTCATCTGTTCATGGCATGAGCTTCCACAATTTGTTTACATGTTTTAAAAGCACTATACACTGTCCTATAGCTCTCTGAGGTCCTTTTTACAAGGGCACTAAAGCCACTCACAAGGAATCCATCCTCAATCACCTAGTCACCTTCCAAGGTCCCACCTTCTACTATCACTTTGTTGTTATAGTTAGGTGCCATCAAGTCAAATCTTACTCATAGCAACCTTATGTACAACAGAATGAAACACTCCCTGACACTGTGCCATGACGGGCACTATGTCAGTGCTTCTGTGCTATCATACTGGCTGATTGTCTCAGTATTGTTTGGAGAGTGGGTTGCCAGGTCCTTCTCCCATTTTTGTGGTGTGAGGATTGAATCCAGGGCCTCAACAAGTACAGAGCAGCACTCTACTGACTGAGCTGAACCTCAGCCTCACTATCACTTTGGATGGCAATATTTCAGTATATGAATCAGTGGAAGTGTGGTACAAACCTTCAATTAAGAATAACCGGCCTCTCACCAATCTTAATAAATTTAAGATTTAGTTCTTCCATGAAAATGAGTAAAAATGTGCTTTAAAAATAAAGGTTTCCTCTAGCTGGAGTTAATCTTTATATGCTGAGGTAGAAAATGAGAAAGGCAAAGCAATGGTTTTCCAGTTTTTCCAACTTTATCCTCAAAGGACATCTTAATTTCGACAATCTCTACCATACAAAGAGTGCCATAAATTTCTGGAGAGAACTCATATTTAAAGTCAGTATTCATTTTAGGATTCAAGAAGAACACAATATTGGTTAATAATCCATCCATCCCCTTGCTTGAAACTTCATGAATAGTTATATTTTTTCAAAGGAGGAAATTTCTATATGCATCTTTCTTGAACCCATATAGGTATGCATATACCTGAGTAAGAAAGAATAAATATTCAATGCTTTTGCTCTTTGAAAAAGCTGAATATCTTGTTTATTGAGCAGCATTCTGGTAAAATTGCACAATTGCAGGGTATGCAATTAACTTTTCAGGCCCCTTAGAGATCATTTAAAACATTGCAGTAATATATATGTTAGAGAATTAACATTATTTTTCAAATGACTTTTCCCTGAATAAAATGGGCATTTAGTGTAGCCTAAGAGGAATGCTTGCCTTTAGAACACTTATAGAGAGATATATTCTGGGAGCAATAATTATGTACTCAATTGCATGATTGTTTTTTGTCTTTGGGGGATAGACAAGGAGAGTGATTGCTGCTGCCTGTAGGAATGCCAAACAGAACACCAGCATCCTGACAATGTTCTATGATATTCTTTGGGAGGTATGCTGAGTGCTTCATGAACTCTGAACGTCTAAGGCATATTAGCTGAAGGTATTAGCACACAGGGAGATGGTAAATATACATAATCTTTAAGAATGGAGTTAAATGAAATTGCTAACTTGGTGACAGAAGTAAAGAGATAATCTTGGCTGTGAAATAAGGTGTCAGAGTCAGGTATGGTAGCACAGGCCTATCATTCCAGTGACTCAATTGGATCATGAGTTTGGACCAGAGGCAGCATGTGCAACTTGTAAAGACCCTCTCTTAAAATAATAAATAGAAAGGGGCTGGAGGTGTGTCTCAGTGGTATAGCAATTGCTCAGCCTGTGTGAGGCCCTGGGTTCAACATCCCAAAAATGAAAAGAAAGAAAGAAGGAGGAAGGAAAGAAAGAAAGGAGGAAAGAAAGGAAAAGAAAGAAGAAAGAAAGAAAGAAAGAAAGAAAGAGAAAGGAAGGAAGGAAGAAAGAAAGAAAAGTTAGTTTCAGAGAAGAGACAAGTTGGGCATGGAATAAAAGGAAAAAGCCACAAAATCTTATGGGTAAGAAAAGAAATGCATGTCCAGATAGTATTTCTAAATCACTATGAAAAAATGCATGTACTTTTTTTTTCTTTTTGAGACAAGGTCTTGCTATGTAGGTAGCCCAGTCTGACCTCAAACTCACAATCTTCCTCCCTTGGCTTCCTGAGGGCTTGTATTAGAGGTATGCACCACCACACCCTGCTAAAAAAATAATGTTTCAAAAAGAGAGAAAATAAATTCTTGCCTCAAAACACTAGAGACACTTTAGATGACTCTGTGTCTTTAAGGAAATGTTTACTGTTCAAGTTGATTTTCTTCCATCTTTATTTCCTCTCATACTTTCTTCTCAGACAGACAGACACACACACAGACACAGACACACATACACACACACTGACCAACATGCACTATGCATATTCCCTGGAGGGAAGCCACTCTTCAGAGTTCCTTGGTGTGATGGTTAATTTTATGTGTCAACTTGCCTAGGCTAAGGAATTCCCTGATAGTTGATAAAACATATTTCTACATATGTCTGTGAGGCATTTCCAGAAAAGATTAGCATTCAAATCTAGGGATTGAGTAAAGAAAATCCAACCTCACTCACTGAGATTGTAGAAGTGAAAGCATACCTCAAGGAGGTTCAGCACCATTCACAGGGTGGCCTGGTCAGAACTTTAGAGGGCGGTGGAGAGCTGGCCAAGTGACCAAGGTCAATGTTTCCTCAAATATGTTAAGCAAACCTCTGTGGGCACATCAACAAATTTTAGATCATCCCAGACTGATTTTTTAAATGTTTTATTTTCATGCTTTATTTTTTTATAACTGGCATCTCATGAACACTTCTGCCAATTCTATTGTTTAAGCATGGCTTAAGGAAGCAGAGCTGTGTTGATCCATCCAACAGAGAGAGAATAAATCACAAGTGTGCTCCTGTGGGACAGGCCTCTTACTCTGACTAGGAATACCAGCCCGCACCTTCCTCAGTTCTCAGACTGAAAGTTACCTGATTAGCTTCCCTGGTTCTCAGGTCTTTGCACTAAGATTGAATTACACCACTGGCTTTTCTAGTTCTCTAACTTACAGGTGGCATATGGTACGACCTCTCTTCCTGTAGAATCACTGAGTGTCAAGTCCCAAAATAAGTCTCTTCTACATCTATATAAATTCTGTTGTTTTTATTTCTCTAGAAAATCTACTACACTTGGATAGTGATGATAAGAGTATTTGAGATAGACAATAAGGCATTTTCTTAATTTTGTGAGTGGAAGTAGAAAAAATGAAAATAGAACAGGTAAGTTAATCATCCATGCAAATAATTAAAATCTTGACCTTAAAGATGCAAGCCACTTGGGGATCTTCCAATGTATTTTCATATTTCATATTCTTTAAATTTTTTCTACAAGTAAGAATAAATATCAAGAAGATTTAAATGCTTTGAATCCTTTAACCTCTTAAAACAGATTATAAGTTTAAATAAATAGGCCATCTGATTCATAATCAGCATCCCCTGTGCCTGGGTTCACTGAGAGTCCTTCATATGCTTGGTCTGCTTAGAAGCACTTAGAAGCTAACAGCCAGTGCAGCCAGTTATGTCTTCTCTGGCTTGCCACTACATGATGGTAGCAATAATTTGTTCCCTATATCTTTGGAATGTGTGCCAGTATGCCTATACAAAACGTACAACTTAAAACACTCTCACTTTTACTCTCATTATCTGTGAACTTCCCATCATTTTTATGGTATATTCATAATTGTTCCAAACCTAAATTTGATCATTTTGGTTTTTGGAAGTGGACATCAAAAGAAAGTGCTTTAAAAAATTCAGATACTCAAATAAAAATAGCCACAATTTTTTGAACACTCTGGGATACAAACTTCATGTAGTAGTTCTGATTATCCGATTAGTGGTGCACAGTGATTATTTAAATCTTACAACTCAAATGAAAGAAAATGTTAGATTAATTGGGAAATGTATGTATTTTCAAATTATATTATATATGAATGTATATATTATATCTGTATATAGGGACCTAAAGATTTGTTCTATATACATTTTTAATATTATCTATTTTAATATAGTTTTTACCTGGCTTACTCTGCTCAGGTTTTAATAACTCTTCTAATCATTAATTTGTGAGCTTTTCTTTGTATTTAAATAAAGTATTTAATTAGACATATTAGGAAAGTTTTAATAATTACAACTCAACAAAATTATTTTGGTGAACTAAAAATGTTGTTTGATAATTATGACCTGGCTGATATTCTAATTTTTAAAGGTATGTCAGGCTTCAAGCTTCATAGAATACACACACACACACACACACACACACACACACACACACACACACACACACTGGGGGAGGTTTTTCTGTTTTGTTTTCTGAGACAGAGTCTTACTATATAGCCCAGGTTGGCCTCTAACTTGCAATTCTCCTGCCTCAGTCTCCTGGATTGCTGAAATTATAGTAGATGTGCACTAAAACATTCTCAGCAAACATATATATTTTTAATAATGTTCTTTTTACTGAATATTTTAAACTAAGTGATAGCTAATTTTAGATGAAATGAATGCAATTTAAATAGATTGATAGATTTAATCTGCTTTGTATGTTAATTTTATCAATTGTATAATCTTTTTTAAAGTGCATATGTTATTAAGGAAATCCATTCAGTGGATTAAAGCTCACTTTTTAAGCAAAATTAGAAGTTTACAGAGAGATTGGAATTCAATTTTATTATTAATATTAGTAGACATAAAATGTATTAATCAATTTGTGAGTTTCTGAATATATTAATTTCAAAAAGTTATTTTACTTATGGGATGACTAATTATGGGACATAACCACAAGTGTATTATATTTATTGAACTATTGAATGACAGTCCAGTATGTCAGGAAAAATAGTTGACTATCCAGCAATGGAGCAGATATAGCAGTGGAAAATAAGAAAGCAAACAAAAACCTAAGATTAACTGCCCATTTCTTCACTTGCTTGTCCAGGTGATCAGAGAAACAGCATTATTTTGCAATTGTGTTTCTATTTTTATCTATTATAATTCACATGTGATTGTCATCTGTAAGTATTGCTGATTAGAAATAAATGGAAATTTTATAATCAATTTCTTCACCAATACTGCTAATAAATTATATGACTTGAAGTTATGAAAGTTGACTTCCCATTCAGCAGTGTGGTCCTCATGAATTGCTAAAGAAGTCACAAGCATCTGCATTCTGGTGGGCAAAG
This sequence comes from Pedetes capensis, assembly GCA_007922755.1. Classification (NCBI taxonomy): domain Eukaryota; kingdom Metazoa; phylum Chordata; class Mammalia; order Rodentia; family Pedetidae; genus Pedetes; species Pedetes capensis. The sequence goes on from VMDO01006355.1 coordinate 49,081, forward strand.
GTGGTTGGGCACCAAAGGCTCCCTGGACATATGGGATGGAAATGACCTTCAAAGTGCAGAATCCCATGTGCTCTTTGACAGCACTGAGGTGAAGGAAGTGAACATTAAAGAGTATTAGCCAGGCAGGAACATTCCAGTATTGTGCCCTTACTGTTTTGTTTTGTTTTTCATAATTTTATTAATTCAAATTCAAGTCCAGTGTGGCCAGGGAGTTCCAAGTAAAGAGGAAATAAACAAGCAGCCAGGGAGGTGTCCAGACTTAGATTGCATAAAGCCAAGGTTAGGGTTTTATTTTAAATAAAATAGGAAGCCACTGGACTACATTAATCAGAAAGTGATGAGAGCTAATCTAATCAACTAAAGAATTACTCTGCCTAGTTTAAGAAGAATGGAGCAAGATTGAAGCCAGAGAGGCCACTTTGGAGGTCATTGCCATTCTGAGATGGCTGTGGATTTGAGATACAAAGTAAATAAAAGAAAATCATTTTCTGGAATCTTGCTGTTAATACTGTCCAAGTGGATAGTAAGCAATGTTTATTGGGTTGTACTCATTATCTCACTGATATTCAAACCTTTGGATTTATTGGATTGGGATGGTTAAAGCTTATGTAAGAAGGAAAGGAGGAGTGTTTTTAATAGGAGACAAAACACTTTTGTTTGTTTAAAGAGTGATAAGCAGTGATAGAGCTCCTGCTTTGGATCATGGTGGTGTCACTTGTACTGGTCTTGATTTTCCATTAACAACTAGAAGGCTGCCCTCATGCCCACTAAGCTGGCTGTGCTCTGTACTAATGAATATTTTAAAATCAAGTCTATTGTAAAACAAAGCTTTAAAGATATGGATTCAAATGAAGTGTTGATCTATCAGTGAATGGATAAAGAAAATGTGGCATATATACTGAGTGGAATATTACTTAGCTATAAAAAGAACACAGTTCTTCCATCTGCAAACACATGAGTAGAACTAGAGAACATTATGTTAATTAAGTTAGGCACAAAAAGACAAATACCACATATTCTCACTTATGTTGTTGTTGTTAGGTGCTGTCGACTCTGTATCCTACTCATAACGAGCGACCCTACATACAACAGGCGAAACACTATTGTCAGTGCTTGTCTACTGTTCATAGTGTTTTCAATGGCAGATTGATTTTGGGAATGGTTGCCAGGTCCTTCTCCCATTCTCACTTATACGTGAAGCTAAATGTTGATTTCATACAAGTGGAAAGTAGAACAGTGGTTGTCAGAGCCTAGGAAGGGAGTAGGGGAGGGAGGAATTAATTAATTGTATACCTCAAACTGTATATCTCAAAATAGCCAGTTAAGAGGGTTTTAAGTGTTCCCAACACAAAGAAATGAGAAATGTTTGAGGTAATAGAAATGTCACTTACCCTGATTTGATAGTTACACATTACACATTACATCCATGTATTGAAATGCCACACTGTACTTCATAAGTGCATATAATTATGATGTGTCATTTAAACCTTTTTTAAATGGAGAAAAAGTTTAATGATTTAAGTAGACTCACAAGTGACTGTCAAAACAAAGTATAATTTCCTTTCAAAGCAGCCTAAAAATCTAACAATGTATTATTTGTAAATTTAAGTAATGAATAAAAAAAATGAGACCCGTAAAGAAGTACGGAAATATAACCCATAACTAGGAGAGAGAGAGGAAGATAAACAATGTATTATTTTCTGAGCAGGCAAGAGGATCCTGAGCAGAGGTGGAAAGTTTGGCCTGTGATATGACAGGTGATTCTCCAATCTAGTAAGAGTAGAAGATATAGGACACATCATAATGAAGGCCAGTTGGCATCAGTCAGTTGAGAGTTCTTCATGACAAGTTCTATTCTTTTCTATAATTTAGCTCCTTGCTGACAGTGACTTGAATAATTACTGTGGTATATGGAGAGAGAATGGGCTAAGAAGCAAAATAAAGTTGTCAGGGAATAATGGAGTATTAAAGACTTGGAGCCTGCAGCTTTACCACTATGGTGTCTGATCCCAACAGATCTCAGAAGCTAAGCAGTGTGGGACTGGTTAATACTTGGATTACCAGGACTGGTACTGGGAACGCCAGGTGCTATAGGCTTGGGAGAAGGACTCAGCAACCCATTCCCAAAAAAAAAAAAAAAAACAATCCACCATTGAAAAACCTATGAATAGCAGAGAAGCACTAACAATAGTGTTTTGCCTGTTGAACGGAGGGTCACTATGAGTCTGACACAGACTAGACCTAACAATAACAAAGACTTGAAGCCTGCAGCCATAGCACCCAGTATCCAATCCCATCTGACCTTGGAAGCTAAGAAGAGTCAGCCTGGTTAGTCCTTGGATGGTTGACCACCTGGGAATACCAGGTGCTGCAGGCATGGGAGAAGGACCTGACAATCCACTCCTGAAACAATCTGCATTGAAAACTCTATAAGTACTGACAAAACGCTGGGCATGCCAGAGTGTCTTGGAGTGTTTCGTTCTATTGTACATAGGGTTGATATGACACAGACCTGACTCCATGGCACCTAACAACAACAACAAAGACTTGGAACAGAAATTCATAAAGGCACTAATGTGGAGAGTAATAGGATTTCCCCATGTGGGAAGAAGAAAATTGTGTGATCAATCCAAAAGGGGAACATGGACCCCCTGTGTAAGATGGATCATTCCATTAGTACTGAAATAATCTGATTATCAGCAGAACTTAGTTGGAAAGGAATACTCTGAGACTATAGAATAGTTATCATCATATAGGGAGCAGAAAAAGGAGGAGAAGAAAACAGATGCAACGCCAATGCAAACTGATGATGGTTGATAAACAAAAAAACCTTTAATCAAAACTCAACGAATGTTTTGATATTTTTCTTATTCCAAAGAGTTGTCTTTTTAGTTCACTTTATTTTATAAGTAAAAGTTGACAGAAGTACAGCAAGGATATTCTTATGAAGCTAACACTTTGCTATTAAATTAAAGACTGTCTAAAAGCTGCTTGTTGTTGTTGGGTGCCGTGAAGTCAATATCTGACTCATACTGACATTACACACAATAGGCAAAACACTATTGTCAGTGCTTCTCTGCTGTTCATAGGGTTTTCAATGTCAGATTGATTTCTTTTTGAGAGTGTGTTGCCGGGTCTGTCTCCCAAAAATCTGCTTAGTTTAGTGCAAAATAATTCATTTATATAAAATGACATATGTACTTTGGATGCTGAGAAAAATCAGACTTGACAATTCATTTTTTCTCTAAGTCTACTTATGAAACTAAATAATAATCTAAAATAATAAATAATATAATCCTTTCACTGTACCTCTTCAATCTCTATGTTGAACAAGTAATACAAGAAGCTGGACTTTATGAAGAAGAGCATGGCATCTTGGTTAGAGGAAGACCCATTAACAACCTGCATTATGCAGATGACACAACTTTGCTTGCTGAAAGTGAAGAGGATTTGAAACACTTACTGATGAAGATCAAAGAACACAGCCTTCAGTGAGGGTTGCAACTCAACATTAACAAAACAAAAATCCTTACAACTTGGTCAGTGAGCAACTTCATGATAAATGGAGAAAAGATAGGTGTTGTCCAAGATTTTGCTTTCTGTGGTTCTACAACCAATACACAGAGAAGCATCAGTCAAGAAATCAAGACACATTGCATTGGGAAAGCTATTTATTGTAAAGGACTTCTTTAAACTATTGAATGGCAGAGATGTCACATTGAAAATGAAGGTGTGCCTGACAGACACCATGGTATTTCTAGTTGCATCATATGCTTGTAAAAGCTGGATGGTGAATAAGGGAAATAGGAGAAGAATTGATACTTTTTAATTATCGTGCTGTAGACAAATATTGAATATATCATGAACTGCCAAAAGAACTAACAAATCTGTGCAGAAGAAGTACAACCAGAGTGCTTCTTGGAAGCAAGAATTGCTAGACTGTGTGTAATGTATTTTGGACATGTTGTCAAGGGGGACCAGTCCCTAGGGAAGGACATCATGTATGGGAGAGTGATGTGTCAATGAAAAAAAGGAAGATCCTCAAGTAGAAGGATTGACACAGTGCCTGTAACAATGGGCTTAAACATAAAAATGATCGTGTGCATGGCATGCATGGGGAGTTTTTCTTCTATTCTATATAAGGTTACTCCAAGTTGGACCTGACTTTACAGCAACTAACAACAACAAGAAATGTACACATAAATCTAATAAATCTTAAATATATATCATGGCCATGGTCTTAATCTCCCCATGAATTTATTATTTAAGCATACTTCAAATAAGTTATTTTTATTCAATTATTTGAAGAAATAAATGAAAAAAATATATCGGCATTTTGCTGAGTTTGGAATTTTGGAAGTTTCCATTTTATTTCATTCTCTTTTAATCTGGCCTATTCCACATTGTCTTAACCTAGATTCATTTTTCCCCTTTATAAATGTTGGTGGTGTACAAAGTAATAAGGCTTTGTTACTTCCATTATGCAACTATTACATCACTTTTGGTTACACTTTCATCAATTTACATACTTTACAGGACATTTTAATTAATATATGATAAAAAATCATATGTATTTATGGGTTGTATTCCCTTTTCCCCATGTAATTTGTATTGTTGCATCATCTATTTTGAGATTGTCCTCTCCCTCTTTATCCCTCCACATTATTTCCCCTCCCCTAGCCCCTTCCTCAACCTCCACTCCCCCTGTTACATCCCTCCACCACATTTTTGTTCACTCTGCTTTCATTTTCCCTTCTTAGATAAGCCTGATTGATCATTTGTGTATATATATGTATATACACATATATATTTCTTCCTTAAATTAGATTTAGCTACCACACATGAGTGAGATCATATGGTATTTTTGCTTTGGGGCCTGGGTTCATTCACTAAAAATAATATTCTCTAGTTCCATCCATTTTGGATCCATCCATCTATTTCCATCCAAATAAATGACATTATTTATTATTTTCTTTCTTTCATTATTTTTATTTTCTTTCTTTCTTTTGCTGAATAATATTCCATTGTGTATATATAACACAACTTTTTAAAATCCCTTCCTCTGTTGGTGGACATCTTGGTTGGTTTCATGCCCTTGTGATTGTGAAGGGTGCTACATTAAATATGGAGATGCAAGTGTCCTTGTGGTATGATGACTTATTTTGCTTTCGGTATATTCCCAGGAATAGTACAACTGGATGGTATGGCAGTTCTATTACTTTTCTAAGATATCTTCATATTGATTCCCAAAGTAGGCTTAACCTAGCTTCTAAATCTTAATTCAATGCTTAAAAATTTGCTAAATGCTATTTTGAGCAAAAACATTTTTCCTTTTTTCCTCTTTCTTTCTTTCTTTCTTTCTTCCTTTCCTCTTCTTTCTTCTTTTTTTCTTTTTCCTTTCTTTCTTTTTTAATGTAGTACTTGAGAGTAGAACCCAGGCGCTGGCATTTACTTAGGAAATGCTCTATCACTGGGCAGCTACCACAAGCCCATTTTTTAATTTTTAATTTTGAATCAGTCTTAATCAGTTATTAAAGTGTTGATGTTGCCATTTATTCAAATCCATGATTCCTTGGCAAATAATATTTATATTTCTGTATTACTAATTTGACACTAGAATAATAGTATACATAAAGGCTTCATTAATACAAAACAAACTTCTTTTCAGTAGCATATTATTTTAATGTTAATAAATATATCCCTTCAAATGTCTACATTTCAACATCAGTAAAATTGATAGGTGGAATAAGATGTGAATATGAATTATTCATGTATAAGCAAGTTTTCAAGTTTTTACAGTAGCTTATCATTGAGGAACCACAGGTATCCCTGTAATGAACATGAATGACAAGGATATATATGTAAGGGGAAAATGACAAAAACTATCCGATATTGCTAACAGGAGTCAGGATGTATTAAATGTGGAATTAGTTTTGATTATGAGATTTCATAGACATTTAAGTAAATTGTCCAACATTCAAACCTAATAGCCAAATATTTGCTGGGGAAAAAAGCCAATTATTTTCACTATGTTCCACCCAACAAACAAAAATTTTGCATCTACTCTATACCTATCATTTTGCTAAGTATAAAGAAAAGACTCAGTTTCTGACTAAAAGGAGTGATAACTATAGGGCCTCACACACTAAATATAAACTAAGTTTTAAAACACACCTGAATAGTTTTTTTTTTACTAATTTTGACCTGAAAATTAGAAAATTAGAGTAAAATTATTTGATACTATTTGATCAATACTTTTATTAAGACAGTCACATCTGATTACACAATCTGCCCAAAATTCACACAGGGTCTCAAATTGTCTGGATTATTTTTTCATAGAGGTAAATAACTGTTTAGTTTTGTTTTGCAGATAATCATGATAGTCATGCTTGATGTATTTATAGTAGAATATATTAAATATTGCTAAACAGTTGAAAAAACCATTAACAATTAGTGATTATTAATATCTTTAAATATTCCTCCTGAGATCTTGGTAGATTGATATAAAGTGATTTTGTTATGCAAATGGAAAACAAATTACTATGATTTTCTGAGATATAATGTAATTGTGCAGAGCTCTGGCTGCTGTGAATGAGTTGTCTGATTGAATCTTACCATTTTATCTTTTGTGAAACATAATTTATCAGGTCTGCACCTGAATAGAAGAAGAAAGATTAATTCAATCTATTAAAAATGGATAATCACGGAAGAGTTCACAACTGAAGTGGTTGCACTACTTAAGAAATATGCCTTGCAAAATTTCTGAAATGCTTAATGAATTGCAGAAGAGAGAGTGTCATTTGACAAAAGAATTTGCCTCTCTGGCTCACAGGATAGGAGCTGTCTTATATTTCATACAGTGTGAGTCCTAAAATTTGGATTATAAACATAATTAGAAACCCTCCATGGATCACCAACCTTTCTGTTTACCTAAATCATGAGCTTGCTGTTTGTATAAATGTGGCTTAGTGATAGCCTGGATTAATTCAGGTTCTGTGCTCTGACCACTGTGCAATATGATAGCATTCCCTACAGACCTAAAACTCTCTGGAACCATCCAGTCCATCATAAAAAAGTCCAGGCTCCCAACAAACATCAGCCTTCCTACCCTCCAGCCTCAACTCTGCTCCCTTTACAACTGTTCCCAACCCAGCCAGGCTGCTCCTCTTTTTGCCTCCAACAGGCCCCATCCCCTCTTAACCTTGGCCTCAGCAGTTCATAATCTCTCATCCTGTGAGACACATCCTCATTCTCCACTTGTCTAATTTTTTCCTATTCTTTGAGTGCCATTTTAAACTTTACTTCCCTAAGAAGAAAGGAAATAAATCCAAAGATTGGAAAATAGGTACAATAGCCACCTCATTAAATTTATAGCACTAAGAAAATCCCTAGTTTGTATATTTCATTCATTCTTTTGATCTTTCACTCATTGGTCCACAAATATGTACTTATCATATATTACATGCCAAGCATTGTTCCAGATATGGGGAATGCAATAGCATTGCAAGATAAAGTCTTTTCCTCCCTGAAATTTACACACTTATAATTAATAATTGATTGGGACATAAAGATGATTTCTGAAAGTGATAAATACTATAAGGAAGATAAATTATGCATTAAGGATAAAGGCTCTTGGACATGGTTTGTTTTAAGATAGGTTCCAAAGAATCAAAAGGAAAAGCCTTCTCAAAGCAAGAAGGAAGAACACATAGTCAGAGAAAGTGCAAGCACAAAACCCCAAGATGGGGGTGAACTTAGCATGTCCCTGTGGCAGTGAAGACCAGCCTGCCCTGAAAATTGTGAAAAATGGAACATAATGGCAATGAGAACTGAACTGACCCAGTAACTACATCTTGTGGCATATGGCAGGTCAAGGTTTATAGTGAATTTCATTTGAAATCCCAATGGAAGCCACTGGAGGGCTCAAAATAAGGGATAACCATACTCTCATTTAGGCTTTGGAAACCAATTAATGGGGGAAGAACAAGAATTGAAGGAGAAATGGTGATGGTTTGACCTATAGTTTAGGATGACAATTGGTAGCATTTGGAATCTAATTTAGAAAATACCTACCCAGAGCCACATGATAGTATGAATAGAGATTAAAGAGAGAAAGAAGGTCAGGGGAAGTAGAGAAATTAAATATTTATTAGAATGTGTTTAATTATTGATCTTTCCAAGTAACTCAGTTGGTAAAGTGCTGCTCTGCACTCCCTTAGGTCCTAGATTCGATCTCCAGCACGGAAAAAATTGGAGAAAAACCTGGCAGCCCACTCCTGAAACAATCAACCACTGAAACCCCTATGAATAGCAGAGAAGTACTTACGTAGTGCTGGGCATTGAACAGTGTCAGGGAGTGTTTCGTTTTGTTGTACATAAGGTTGCTATGAGTTGGACCAGATTCAACAGCACCTAGCAACAGCAACAACAATTTGATTATTGCATTTTTAAAAAATGAGAACAATTTTAGATTGTATTATGTTTTCTCACCCTCAGCATTATTGATTTCAATCTGCAAAATCCTTTGCCCTACCCTTTGTGTGATGTTTAGTAGGTTCTCTAGCCTTAACACACTAGAACCCAGTAGCATCTCCTGGTTTTGACAATTAACAATGTCCCAGGATATTACTCAATGTTCCCAGGGGAAAAAAAAGTCTTCACTGTTCAAGAACTTCTACATTTCTTTCATAAAATGATGCTTCATTTGTAATATTATTGCATGTATTAGGCAATATTTACCAAGAAGAATAAAAATAATTTTTATTCTTAGATTTTTCAGTTAGCCAGGCATGGTAGGGCACACCTGTAATCCCAGCAACTCTGGAGGCAGAGGCAGGATGGTTGCAAGTTAAAGGCCAGAGGCAGTCTGCATAACTTAGCAAGAACTTGTCTCAAGATAAAAAATGTAAAGGGGGCTAGAGGTGCAGCTTATGATTGAGCACTTGCAACCTACACACAAGGCTTATCTCCCTAGTACTGAAAATAAAAACAAACAAAACCAAACCAAAACAAACAAAAACAGAACAGAACAAAACAAAACAAAACAAAAAAGAAAAGAAAAACAAAGAAGTAACACTGATGTATTCTGGCTGGTCCCAACAGGATGTGATTTGCCAGACTATTTTCTTCATTCCTAAAGGAACTGTCATGCCTTATATTTACCTTTCTTTGGTCAAGTGGAGAATCAAAGGGTACATTTGTCCACTGTAATCCCAATGTTATCGGGCAGATATGGGGAGCATGGTTAGGTAGATCCAGAGCATTGGTCTGGGAATCTGGCAACAAAACCCCTGTCCTTGTTTTTGGCATGTTGAAGAATTTATACTAGACACAGAAATTATAGTACAGAGTATATTATTGTTGTTAGATGCTGTCCAGTCAGTGTCCAACTCATAGCAACCCTACATACAACAGGTGAAACAGTATTGTTAGTGTTTCTCTGTTGTTCATAGGGTTTTCAATGGCTGATTATTTTGGGGGAGTATGTTGCTGGGTCCTTCTCCCAAGCCTACAGCACCTGGTGTTCCCAAGTACTAACCATGTCTGACCTTGCTTAGCTTCTGAGATCTGATTAGATGCCACAGTGGTACAGCTGCAGGCCAGTAGTGAGTATAGAATAGGTTTATTAAACATAGTACACATTTAAGGAATAATTACAAGGAAAACTGAAGCACCTGAAGCAGCTTAGGTAAACTTGGAAAGGAAATTGGAAAAAAAATCTGTGTTTCCTGGATGAATCAGCATACGGAGATTTCTGTTCCCTAAGGGAAGGTAAAGAAGCCAGGGAATAGGAGAGTTAGGCAGACTTTTAGAAGGAAGGTGGCTTGTATAGACAGGGAAGATGGCTGAGCCAAATGAAGAGAGAGGGCTGCATGTGATTGTTGAAGAGAGAAGAGAAGATGGGGGGAAAGAAGAGAGAGGATGAGAGAGGACCAGAAAAAGAGAGAGCTTGTGGGAGAAGAGAGTGTGGAAGAAGAGATTTTGTGTCAGCACATGTTCCCTCAAATTTTATTCAAACTAGGGCACACCCAGTATGACATCAGCCCTGGATGCCCAGTCCTAGGCACCTAGTGTGACATGGGCCTAGAGTCTTTGTTTTGTGAGTGGGTGGAGGGCTTGTGTATGGTGCGGGACCCATTTTCAAATGTCCTTCCAGTGTCCTCGGAGACTCACTACCGGCTTCATTCATCATGGTGGAACAGCAAAAGCCATTTTCAATCTTCCTTTCCTCCATAGTGCTTATTAAAGCCTATGCTAGCTACCTAACACTGATGCTCCATTTTTCCTGGTCTTCCATTGCACTTCACCAACCTCAGGTTAATTAGTATATGCCCACCCATTTCAGGTCACATTTGTAAATCCCCTATGATTTGTGACCTCAATAGCTTTAATATAGATTAAATTGCTACAATAAGTATGCTTAGACTACATAGTATCTAAATTGCTTAAACTTTTAAAAACTTTCCTACTACGCTAAGGGCACATCTTTTTTGCCTCTGCATATACCCATCACCACTTTTTCTCTGCCATTGTACTTATACGTGCATCCTTAGCTAACCTCTCCATCCTCTCCTTTCTACCTAAAGCAAATCTACTCATGCTTAAGGCTTAGTTCAAATTTTTCCAATGAAGTCCTCCTACTTTTTCACTTCACACCAACTCCTCTATTCTAACAAATGAAGGATTAATATTTTATACTGTACAACATGCCACTTGACTATAAATTATTTTGTGTGAATTACTAATTGTTTCTATTTTATAAGCCTCATTTCCTCAATAAGATTGTGAGATCTTCAATCAGTGGAGCTTACTAGAGAACAACTAGGAAAGATTTATCTTAGTCACCATAAATGAGAAATGAAATATCATTCTGATGTCTTTCTTAGGGAAGATATATTATTATTATTCCGTTCTTCTAATGTCTAGCACTTGAATTTGTACAAGCAAGATATTCAGTAAATACTTGTTGACTTGATATGACAAATATGTAATTAATTACTTATATATTTAATAACAATAGGGAGACTCTTGTCCCTTTTTATGATTGTGTTTGTAATATATGAACTATGTATGAGCTCTTAGGGAAAAGAGCTCTATATCATTTTAAATACATAAAATTTAATTGATTTTTTCCCAATCAAGAAAAATAAAATTATAAGTCACTCAATGTAGAATTTAGACAGTGTTTCTCAAACATCAGCATGAATCAGAGTCACTTGGAGAGTGTGTAATCAGTTTTCTGTCCCTGGGAAAAACACCTGAGAAAAACAACGTAAAAGAGGAATGGCTTATTTGGGTTCATGGTTTCAGAGATTTCAGCACAAGGTCAGTGGCTCAGTTGCTCTGCTCTTTGATCTGTGATGAGGCAGAACATCATGAGGCAGGGAGAACGAGGTTGTTCACCTTATGGCTGCCAACAAGTAAAGAGAGACCAAAGGGGCGGGGGACAAAATATACCCTTCGAGGACACACGCCTGTGACCTACCTCCTCCAACAAGGCCCCACCTCCTAACCTTTCCACAGTTCCAATAGTGCCACCACCTAGGGACCAAGCCTTCAGCAAGGGAGCCTTTGGGGGACACCAAAGAGGCGAATTATAACATGGAGGTCTTTAATTGCTAAGCTCATCACCAGAGTTTCTGATACAAAAGGCCCAGGTTCTGACCCAGGAAGTTGCATTTCTAACAAGTTTCCTGGTGATACAGATGTTGCTGTTTCTACAAGTGCACTTTGAGAACCATTGTGTAAAGCATCCTTTCTCCCAAAGAAAAAAAACAGCTACTCCGGTCACACACTGCCACATTCCAAGAAACACAGTGGAGGAAGGCAAAAAGTCTAAGGAGATAAATTATTCGTGGTTATGTGATTTAAGGCGAGATTTTCACAGAAGAAGAGGCCAATTTTCTCAGAAACAAGAGAGCAGGTTGTTTTTACTGCCTTGGGAGGATTAGAGAGACTAGAGAACCTCAACTTCAGGTATACCCAAATATCCCTGTTCCAAATCTCAGGGCCCCAGAACATTCCCAATCAGAGCTTCACTTTCACATGAGAAAGTTGGGAAATCTCTGAATCTAACTTATAACTTTGAAACCTTCCAAATGAAGCCTGTGTTTGTTTTCAAAAAATTTTTCCTTTGACTTTATAAATAAGAGATTTTTCAGAGCTATTGCTAGCTCTCTTATCATGACGTTCTATGAGAGTTTGCAGACCTGACTTTGTCATTTTTTTTTAATAAGAACAACAGTCAGAAAAACCCATCCATGCAGCTGAGTTGTAGCTGGTTTCCACTAGCTTGGAAGAGATGATGTGTGTGGCTCTTCCCAGCTCCATGGTCACTGATACCACATTCAGAACCTGATGTTGGCTATGGTGAGAATATTCACACCAATAAAATTAGCCATATTTACAATTTTCTTTTTTGAAAATCAGTTGTTAGACACCTGATTTTTTGACACTATTTTCAGACAATTTTACTATAGTAAGACTCAGCATAGAAGTCCTACAGTCTTCCAGATAACTGCTTGAAAAGGTGTTTCATCAATATCAACCACAGGTGATCACTCACAATTCTGCAACACGCAGTCACTAATTAGCATTGCATTTCCCATTAGCAAAGAGCTGGGGACTCTGTTCCAGCTCTCAGGCCTGACCAAACCAGTTCCTAAATCCCATTATTGAGAAATGGCTTCCTGGGGCCACTTTTCATAACAATGTCTATATCAGTCAGTGTCCAGTAAAGCGAGAAAAATTACATCCATTATTTTAAGAGATAATTTAGTGTGGTGAATTCCTAACTTAGTGCTATGGTTTAAATTGTTTTGTTCCCATCAAAACCATGTTGAGGTTTAATTATTAATCCAACTGTGTTGGAAAGTGGGGCTTAGTGAGAGGTATTTCAGTCACAGGGCAGGTTAATGCCACCTTAGGGGAATGAGGTCTTGCTTTAGCAGGACTAGATTGTTATGAAACAATTTTCCCTTCATGTTTTATTTTTACCTCAATTTCCTGCTTACACTTCTCTTTTTCCACCATGAGTTAAAGCTGCTCTTGGCCACCAGCAGTTGTGGCCACCAGAGCCTTGACTTTCCAACCTCCAAAAATGTGAGACAAAATAAATCTCTTATTTATAACTTACTCAGTCTCAGGTATTTTGTTAGAGCAACAGAAAAGGAAATACAAACTTGGTATACAGAATTGTTAGCTAGATTTTAAAAATGAAAAATATGCATTAAGTTTTAATGGAAATGTATCCTATATTAGGCATATCGTATACATATATGTATATATAGGGTGATCTACTATCATGTTGTTGTTGTTAGTTAGGTGCTGTCGTGTCTGTATCCAACTCATAGTGACCCGACATACAACAGAGGAAACACTATTGTCAATGCTCCTCTGCTGTTCATAGGCTTTTCAATGAGGGATCGATTTTTGGGAGTGGGTTGCCAGGTCCACCTCCCAAGGTCTACTATCATAGGGAAAGGTAAATTGAGGAAAATGTTTGAAATTTCTAAAACTTACAAACTTGAGAAATAAGCCCCACCAAACTGTACATCAGAATTCAGAGAAGGGGATCAATTCTGTTAGTTTTGGTGTTTTTGAGCTTGGAGGAGGAGACCTATATTCTGAGACCCTAAAAATGAAGGAGTGATCACCTTTGCCCATGCTGGTTTCCTTGTGAGTATGCCCCAGAAGAGAAAGCACAAAGTCTGAATTGGGAGGTAATAAGTATGCAACAGAGGTGTTACAAAAGCTTAGGAAAATATACCTAGTAGCCAATTTAGGGATATTAGACAAAGGAAAATGCAATATAACAGTGGAACATATAGACATTATTCATGTGGGTGCACTTACTAGGAAATTTGGATAAAGATGTTAATAAGTGCACTGGAAAGTTTCCTTGATAATATGACTAAAAGTTACAGCCAAAGACAGTCAACTTTTAGAGATACTGAGATGTAGGACTTTGTAGGCACACAGGAGAGGAAGGAAGGCAAAGGTCTGGGTAGCAGGAATGTTAGAAACAATAAGGCTGTTTCCTCAAGAGTTAAAAAAAAATGAGCACTGTAATCTAAAAGCAGGCTGTGTATGGGTAGAATTTAATCATCTTTGCAGATTTACTTTTCACACAGTTAAAGACTCAGAAAGGATCATCTACTTCCAATATGATATCAGTTTAGAATTGGGCCCAAAACTATGGCTTCTATTGTCTGAGTGTTTTTCTATTAGTGTATAATTTTAGCAGTCAGTTTCTATGACTTTATTTACTTTTGTCATAAATAAAAATTTTCATTTTCTAATACTTTATACAACAAAATTAGCTACGGGTATGGAATGGGAGTTCAGGAGTCTGATGCTGTACTAAACAGAACAGTCAAGTACTGGAATAGATAAAATAAATATTCATGAAAATATTGTACATGATGTGCTAAGTTTCCAAAGAATACCTCTGCCTGTTTTGTATCATGAGAGAAATTTTGAATGATTATTGAGAATATTATTTTGCTATTGTTAGCTGGTTTTAGGAATACTTATATAGTATAGATGAAAAGACCACTGTAAAGTTATAGTCAAGAACCTATGATCTGATGCTGCATTCATTAACAAAGTTTGGAAAGCCTTCCTGGAGACATTCTTCAAGGCAAAATATACAGACATGAATTTTTGAGTCACATTTTGTGTTTTGTCAAGAGCTATCATAATGAAACTTTGAACTGAAAAATTATTTCTGAAGAAAACCTTTGTATTTTCCACCAAAGACAATCTGCCTTCAATATCTCAACTATATAGGACATATATCAGCCTCATTATTGAAAGCAGACTATATCATTTAAAATATATTTAAATATTGTGAAATAAATTTGGTTCCTACTGTGTTTGAGTAGTATCTGACTAAAATTGCCCTGTATGACATCCAGTATATGTGTGTTAGATTAAAAATTTAAACATTAATAAAGCATTATTATTGCAATTTTATACAAATAGTAGATCAAAGGTCAAAAAGAGAAAAATGCTATGGATTAAAAAGTACTTAAGGCAATAATTGAGTGAACGGAGTTGAGAATCGAAATTTAAGGACCATTTTTTTCAGATGAAAGCATGAAAACAAATAAATAATTATAAAATAAATTTGAAAGGGTGATTTTAATGTGAAATAAATATCAATCCAAATTCTGGCTCTGCCATTTGCATGTTGCAGGACTTAGGTTTTCTACTTATATCCCAACCTTCTTCATTTTTCTCTGTAAAATGAGTATAGGACTAGCTTGCAGTGCACCTCATACCATGTTCTTTGCCTAGATCGTCCTTCTGTTCTTCATTACCACTTTGCCTGGGATCCTATAGTTTATAGTTTTGTGATCACATTTTCAGCAGTGTCCCCTTATTTCTTGGACTTATCCTTAATGGCCTTAACTATAATGGAATTTAGTTAATAGTGATTATTATCAAATGTTTCAACCCCTCATTCATCTGTTTATGCGAAGGGGAAACTTTTTTATTGGTAATAACATCATCTTAGTATATTGCTTATATACCTGTGAAATGGATGAGTGGATCTCATATAAAGCATCCAGTGAAAGTAGATAAGCAATAAATGGTAGATAACATTAAATGTATCATTTGTGTTTTATATAATTAATATATTTATAATGTAATCTTTTTAATAAAAGTTTAATATGATGTTATTTTGTTTGATGATCTTTTTTGCCCTACAGAGATTGGAGATGATCACATAAACATTGAATTTTATCACTGCATCAGAAGAGTATTTGGGGTCTTATTTACTTATAATTTTATAAGTGTGAAACTTTTTACAGTAGAAAAATTTCCCTTTGTACCTTGTAATACTTTGTTCCTAAAATTGCTTATATTCTCTTTTGTTTATTCCCAAAATTCAATACTTTTCAAACAATCATTTTTGACTATAGGAATGAGCACGATAACATGGCAGGTAATTACTTAGCCTACACAGTCATGCTCCTTGTCTATATGGCTAGCACACTAACCTCAGAGTCCAAAGCAGCCACGCAGCCAAGAATCATCTTTCTTCTCATCTGTACTTTTTCTGCCCAGCAACCTGCCCCTAACAAGACTGCTATCAATTTATTTGTGAAACTGAACTGGTATCCACCAAGCCAAGTTGGTATTTCACAAGAACAGCTGACTATTCCTGCAAGATTATCTCCCTCTGGATCCCCAAGTCCTACACCACTAAGGACCCATGCAAAGGAAGTTCCACTGAAAGATTACATTCCATCCCTGGCACAGCCAGGATCACTTTCCTAAGGAAGACTGAGGAAAAGTGGTGCGTGACACATTAGAAGGACTAGGATTCTGACTTGTGCAGCACTCCTGAAAAGACAGGAAGCACTCGTCATGTTCCACATGTTCTTCAGTGATTTTTCTCATAGAACTCATTGAAACACATCATAGAAAAAATTAAAAATATAAATAAGTATAATGATCCTATCTACAGCTAACAATTGTCAGTATGGTTTTTGTCCACTCCTTTGTGGTGTCTGTACATGTTTTCTCTGCTTTATGTATATGAAATAAATATGAAACATGAGTATGCTGAAATGCTTTATGAACCTATAATACACA
Organism: Pedetes capensis; assembly: GCA_007922755.1. Lineage (NCBI taxonomy): Eukaryota > Metazoa > Chordata > Mammalia > Rodentia > Pedetidae > Pedetes > Pedetes capensis. Next base: position 65,686 of record VMDO01006355.1, read on the forward strand.
TTGTATTATATCTTATTCTATAATATAATTTTAATGATTATGTAATGTTCTCTTTTATGGAAATAAAATAACTCAAGTGTTGGCAAATTTACATTTTAACACTGTTGTTTGAATCTTAACACAGTTTTGCTTTTGTCTTCATTATATGTAAAATTATAGTATTCTCTATAAATCTGTGTATATGACTGATGCTTTTATTGGAGTTTAGTTCTAAAAGTGCAATACCTTGGTAAAGTATATGTAGATCTTCAAGGATATTGCCAAACCATCATGCAAAATGTTTGTGCCAAATTATGTTCCTACCAATGTGTATAAAGGGACCTGTTTCCCAGTGCCCTCTCAAACATCAGTTATCTAATTAAGCATTAAATATTTGTGCTGCACTGGTGATAGAAAAGAATTTGATGTCCCATGGCTTCTGTCCCTAGAAAAGTTTTCTGTTTGAGTAACATTGCCGCATGTGCACTGAGGCAATGTTTAATGTTCTGAAACAACTGATAAGGCATCCAGAGGTATTTCTCTTCATGGATATCTTTTTCTCCCTGTGGATTTGCAGGTTTTCTCTGTTTAATAGCTAATGTAATGTGAGTCGAATGCTTATCAGGTCACTTAAATGTAGTAATTTAGTGTTTACAATTATCTTATTTAAACTAGGTATTATCCTCAATTTCCAAATGCAAAGGGTAAAGCAGAATGAAGTTAAATGATGACATTGCAAATAGAAAATGGTGAAGGAGAGTCAAACTAATTTCGTTCAGAAAGCGGACCCTTTACACAATATTGGTGGGAATGTACAATGGTGCAGCTATAAAAAATGGTATGACCATTTCTCCAAAAATGAAAAATAGAATTACCATGTAATCTAACAATCCCACTTCTAGGCCTATACCCCACAGAAATGAGATGTTGATCTTTAAGAGGTATGTGCACTTCCGTGTTCATTACAGCATTATGCACAATAGCCATCATATGAACAATTACATGTTACCAACAGATGAATGAAGAAAATGTGCTATCCACATCTAGAGGAATATTTTTCAACCTTAAAAAGGAAAGAAACCTTTTTTTTCCTGTCATTACTCTCTCTCTCTCTTTTTTTATTGGACATTTTTAATGTACACCTTAATGTGATTCATTCTGACATGGTTTTCATTGTGGCATTTACATATATGCATTTTGATGTACATTATTCACATAGGTTCCCCCTTACCCTCTTATAAACACATGATGAGCCTGGAAATTATTATCTTAAGTGAAATAAGCCAATAATAGGAGGACAAATATTTACCAATACCCCTTCTATATGGCATATAAAATACTCAAACTGATGAAAACAGAGAGGTTGAAATATAGCAAAATGAAATAAATGGCATCTCTGTGTTTTCCCTAACTTCAGCTTGTGTCTCAAAAACATTGCTGCTGTAGTAATTGATATTATCATACTCAAAAATAACAAAAGTTTTTTTTAATCTTGCTAACCTATAAAAAAGTCAATTATTGTCTGCTACCTTGTTAACAATCAGTAGGAGAAAAGATGGTAAAAATGCCTTAGAGATTGCTTAATTATCTTTCTGACATCCTCGCAGGACAACTGAAAGAGAGATTTATAAAAAGGAGTTAATTAACTTGTCCTAAGAGTATACCCATCTAATTAAAGGACAACTAAAGCATTAACTCACTATTATTTGTTTGATATATGAAAGGTAGTTTACACAATAGAAAACATTTTAGACTCAAAAGAGTTACTTTAGCTTTGTTCCTTTAGAATGTATATTCTCTACTTTTATGACTATTCTTATTTCCCTTTAAATTATTCTTCCTTAGAATATAGCCAAATTGCCCAAACTAATCCACCAGAATGCACAAAGAGGTCTCTCTTGTTGCACGGAAACTCAAGAAAAACAAGACCATTATGACAGGTACTTATATGTCTGAAATCATCACAAGCTACTGGATAAGTATTTCCCTAACCATTTAACTTCCCAGCCAAGCACATTACCTGTTTAGTAGAGGAAAAACTTGGTCTAAATCCCCTTATTTTGTAGGCCTTGAACAAAAAACTTGGGAATATCATTTTTTAAAGTTATACATTACCAGAGAATTATTTTAATAAACTATTTCTATGTAAGAAGAAAGAATTGTCACCTAGAATACACTGTAAGACAACAAGGTGAAGTAAGGGTATATGCTTCAAAATAATCTAGGAAAAACCTGACAGACTAGTATGATTTTTTTTTCAGTACTGAGGGTTGAACCCAGGGCCTTGCTCTTGCATGCTTTGCAAGTGCTGGACCACTGAGCTGCACCTTCAGCTCTTTTTTTTTTTTTTTTTTTTTTTTTACATTTTTGAGACAGGGTCTCGCTAAATTATGCAGACTGCCTCTGGTCTTGAACTTGAGATCCTCTTGCTTCTGCCTCCCAAGAGGCTGGGATTACAGGCATGTGCCTCCATGCCTGGTTTGACTAATATGATTGTTTATTCCACATAATATTGCACATTATATTTTTCATGGTATCTTTGATCTTTTCATGGGGGAAACATGAATGAAACATAGCTGAATATTGATCCCCCAAAGTAGATTATATTTCAACATAAACACACCACAAAGAATCTATTAAAGAATAACTCCTGTGATCTTCGACCTTGCTATTAAAGACTGCAGTGTATTTTAGTTTCCCTCAACACTCATCTCACAAACCATGTTTTCCTATTTGATCGGGGCTCCTACATTGCAGCCTACATCTCATAGGATGACTTGGTACTCTCCCCACTCAGCTGGCTGGGCTCCTTTTGCTCTGCCTGGGTAGAAACTGTGGCTAGGCAAGGAGAAGTTCTTCAAATGCTGGGCTTAGGCAGCAGCTGTGTCTGTGGGCACTGACAGCAGTGAGTGGTGTCAACAGGAGGGATGGACAGAAGCCAAGTGGCACTCCAGTGTTACAGCTCACGGGTGAGTTAGGGAGTTGGCAATCCTCAGCCAGCCTGTAAGTGTGACAGCTGTTGTATAGATTGAAGAGTTTGGAATCTTCAGTCTTCAACAGCAACTCACATTGCAACTTCTGGGGGTGGAAGGAAGGAGGTATCAGGATCCTCAGCTCTGTTTGCAGCCAGTGTTATAGTTCCTGGGTTCAGGGTGTCTGAGACTCTTGGTCCTAAGACCTGACAGCTCTCTGGAACTCTTCTAGTTCCCAGGGCCTGCATTGCCTCCTTTCTGTATATTTTTAGCCTTCTGTCCTTCTTTAGCCTTATCTCTCTGTCCCCTCTCACCTTCGCTATTCTTCCACATCCCTTTTCTTTGTGCTCTGGTCACTCTTCATGAACTGTTCAGCTATCTCTTAGACCTGTGGCCGGTGTCACTGTTGCTGTCATTTGGGGGACAGCTACCACTTCTCTTCTGCTGCTGCTGCTGCTGCTGTTTTGCTGTTGACCACTGCCTCCTTTGCACCTATTGGTGTCCTCCTGCTTTACCATTTGCCGGTTCATGGGACCTGGATTTTTATGGACATTGCTCTCACTGCCCCTTGCCTATGGCTTTAGTCCGACCTGGGTGCTTCTCCACTATGTGAAAGGGTGGGGCGGAGGCACTCTCTGCTTTTTCTTGGTCACAGGGAACTTGTGGCTCCCACATGACAGCTCCAATGGGAGCAGCAACCAGTCCCTGCTGCTGGCAATCAGGAGTGCAAGAAGTTAGGTAGTGGGGAGTGGCTTCCAGGTGCAAACTCCCATGGAGCAATCCCAGGCCACACTGCCAACAGTGAGGATTGAAGAGGGAAGCCTTGCCACCACCTCACTTCTTATTAGTCAGTGGGGAGAGGGTCCCAGGTATTAGCTCCAACTGGGGTGTCCTGGGGCCTGCTGATTATAATCAGACCACAAGAGATGGCCGAGGCTGCCACCTCCTACTTCAGTTCCCCATATCATCTGTCTTGCCACTGCTTCTCTGTCCTCACTGCTCTTGTCATGAACATTGTTGCCTTTTCTTCTTTTTCCTTTGTGTTACCAAATCAGCTACACAAAGAAAGGCAGGCAGAAGGACCACTCAAGAGAGGCCTTCTATTGGGCCTACTGTTGCAACACCATGAAAGGGAGTATCAGAGAGTGTCTCCTAGCTGCTTGCTTAAGCTGAATAGCCTCCTTATATAGCCAGAAAGGGAGTGTTTGCAACAACTACAGTGATACTGTCATGCAAATAAAAGTTTGTTTTTATAACTTTGCACTAGTCACAGTAGTCCCTCTTCTTGGTCTCCAGGAGAAGTGCTTCCCCTCTGGTCTGAATGGAAATTGTTCCAGGAAAAGTTCAGTGCAAGTTTCTTGAAATTGTGTGGCAGGGGCCACACCCTTGGAGCTGTAGCAAGTAGTTGCAACTACTCAGAGTAAGCAAGTCTTGTTATTAATAGTTATTAATTTTAATAGTGTATTAACAATACTGCACATGCAGCACCCCAAGGAAAGGTGAGCCCACTCATCTGTCTTGGCACCTGTTGAACTAGAGAAATAATCCCTCCTAAGAGACATGCAAGAAACTGCTGGTCACTTTCATAGCACAGTGGTACCAGGTCAGTGAAATAATACTTAATTTACAATTTGATAGAAATGCTTACACTTTCAAGATTCTAAGAAATATTTTAATCCTGATTTCTACTTCCAGATAGAAGGCGCAAAGTCTCAGGAGACCAATCCTCTGATTGTAATAATGAAAACTTGCTAGAAAAGCTATAAAAATCACAGTTAGCCATTTTGAAGTAGCCAGTGTCAAACTTTGTTTCCTGGCATCAAAAACTAGAGAAATAAGGAGACAATATAAGAAAAAGCTGAATTTGCCCACTGGACAACAGGTAGTCCAGGACTGTGATCCCTGAAAAACTAAAAAAGGAGCCTTTAATTTTTTTCTGGGTTTTTGCATAGAGAAACTTTCAGAATTAGAGTAAATCATGGAAGTCCTTCTGAATTGAGGAGACAAGTTGCCTTTTGATATGGCCATGAGAACTGAACTTTTTAGAGCAGTGTATTGGAGAGAAGGGACCTATACAAAGAAAAAGGCCCAGAATTCTTCAGAAAGTTGAATGGAGTAAAGCCAAAAATGCTTAAAGAAGTAATAATTTGATATTTTCCAAATTTGATGTAACTATAATCTTAAATGCAACCACAAAGGTGGAAAAATAAGAATGGGTGACACACTTGTAACCAAGGACAAAACAAATCAAGAGGCAGTGGAATGAATTCTGAGATTACTGATGTAATGCAAACAAAAGTTAAAATCATCTGCTTAGAGTCCTATGGCCAGAAAAAAAAAAAAAAGATCCTGCAATAAGAAAGGGAAAATAAAGACATCTTCAGATTAAAAGAAAAACAAAAACAAAAAAGACTAGATCAATTTATCACCAGTGGGACTGCCTTACAATATTTGCTAAAGGAAATATTGAGGCTGAAGAAAAATAAGATACATCAGATATCCACAAAGTTATTAGAGGGACTATAAGTGGTAAAGATATAGATAATTATTAACATTTTTTAAATTAATGAGATAATATAATGTTTACAATATAAGTAACAACAATAACTAGTTTTTAATGTGTATAGAAGTAAAATAGGTAGAAAGTATTCAAGATGAGGTGGGTAATGAAAGTAAATTGTAAGTTTATTTCTTATATGTAAAAAGGTACAAAATATTTTAAAATGTTATTATATTAAAGGTACTATTTGATGTATAATATAGTTACAATGATAAGACAATTGGTTGTTGGTTGTTAGGTGCCGTCGAGTCGGTATCCAACTCATAGCGACCCTCTGTGCAACAGGGGAAACACTATTGCCAGTGCTTCTCTGCTGTTCATAGGGTTTTCAATGGCAGATTGATTTTTGGGAGGGGGTTGCCAGGTCCTTCTCCCAAGATAAGACAATAGAGTATGTAAAATGAAATACTAAAAATAATTATACATTTATGGAAGGCAAGAAAAGAAGGACAAAGAACACATGAGACTATCAGAAATTATAGCAACATGGTAGAGTTAAATCTCACTATACCACTAATTACATTAAGTATATACTTTTTTATGTATCCCCTTTATTTATATATGTTAGTGGGGTACAGAGTAACAAGGTTTTGCTATTTCCATTGTGCATCTACTACCTTGCTTTTGGTTAAACTTTCATCAACTTACATATTCATATAATTTTTTATTAATATATAGTAAAAAAATGTATGCATTTAGGAGTTATATTCCCTTTCCCTCATGTATTTGTATTCTTGTATCATCTATTTTGAAATTGCCCTCTCCTTCTTTAACCCTACACATTATTTTCCTTCCCCTTATCCCCTTACATAATCTCTGCTCTCCCTCACTAGCCTCCTCCTCACTCTTTCTACTTTGCTTTCACTTTCCCTTCTTAGATAAGAATCATATATATATATATATATATATATATATATTCTTTTAGATTTAGCTCCAACATATGAGTGAGAACATATGGTATTTCTCTCTTTTGGGGCCCACATTCATTCGCTTAAGATGATACCCTCCAGTTCCATCCATTTTGCAAATGACATTATTTCATTCTTTTTCATTGCTGAGTAATGCTCCATTGTCTATATAAACTACAACTTTTTAATCAGTTCCACTGTAGATAAATAACTTGATTGGTTTTCCATATCCTTGTAAGTGTGAAAAATGTTGCATTAAATATGGAAATGCAGGTGTTGCTGTGGTATGATGATTTATCTCCCATTCAATATATTCCCAAGAGTGTTATAGCTGGGTCCTAGGACAGTTCTATTCTTACTTTTCTAAGGCAAATCCATATTGATTTTCAAAGTGGCTGAACTAATTTACAGTCTCACCAGCAGTGTAAACGTGTTCCTTTTTCTCTGCATTCTCACCAGCATTTGTCATTATTTGTTTTCTTGATCTTGGCCATTCTTACTGGAGTTAGATGGACTCTCAATGTTTTTAATTTGCATTTTCCTAATGACTAAGGATATTGAGTGTGTTTTCATGTGTTTCTTGGCCCTTCAAACTTCTTCCTTTAAAAACTGTATGTTCATTTCCTTTGCCCACTTAGTATTAGGTTATTTGTTATCTTGGTATTTGCTTTCATAAGTTCTTTGTGTATTCTTGAAATTAGTCCTCTGTTGGATGTGTAGGATGTAAAGATTTTCTCCCATTCAGGGCTTTCCCTTAATTCTGTTGATTATTTCCTTTGCAGCACAGAAGCTTTTTAATTTCATGTAATCCCATTTGTCAATTCTTGGTGCCATTTCCTCGGTGATTAGATTCTTGTTAAGGAAATACACCTATGTGTTGGAGCATGTTTCCTATCTTTTCTAGTAGTTTCAACGTCTCCAGTTTTATGTTGAGGTCTCTTATCCATTTCAAATTGACTCTTATGCGAATGAGAGATACAGGTTTATTTTCAGGTTTTTTGTTTTGTTTTGTTTTGTTTTGTTTGCAATTGGATATCCAATTTTCCCAGCAGTATTTGTTGAAGAAAATATTATTTCTCCATTGAATGTCCTTAACCACTTTGTCAAAAATCAGTGGCTGTAATTGCGTGGATATATCACAATATTGAAAAAGAGAGGAGAGAGTGGAAATCCTGTCTTATTTCTGATCTTACGGGGAATGTTTTCAGTTTTTCCCTGTAATGTGATATTAGCTGTAGGTTTGTCATAGATGGTTTTCATCATGTGGAGGTATTTCGCTATTATGCTCATCTTCTACAGGGCTTTTATCATGAAAGCATGTTGCACTTTGTCAAGGGCCTTCTCAGAATCAATTGAGATTATCATGTGATTTCTATCTGAAAATCTCTTGATATGTTGAATTACATTGATTGATTTTTGTATGTTGAACTAGCCTTGCATCTGTGGAATGAAGCCCATTTGATCATGGTGTATTGTCTTTGTTATGTGTTGCTGAACTCATTTTGCCAGAATTTTATTGAGGATTTTTGCAGAAATGTTCATCAGGGAAATTGGTCTATAGTTCTCTTTCTTTGAAACGTCTTTGCCTGGTTTTGGTATCAGGGTGATACTGGCTTCTTAGAATGAATTTGGAAGTGCTCCTTCATTTTCTACTTCATAATAAAGTTTGAATAGAATAGGTAAATTCTTCATTGGAGGTTTCACAGAATTTTACTCTGAACCCTCAGGAGGTGGACTTTTCTATTTTAGTGAATGTAATGCATCTGTTTAAATTGCTTATGTACTCTGGGCTTAATTTCGGTAATTCATATGTGTGAATAAACTTTTCCATTTCTTCTGTATTTTTATTTTATGAGTAGTACATTTTCTGGAAGTATTCCCTTGTCATCTTATGGATTTCTTGGCATGGGTGGTTATGATTCCATTCTCATCTCTACTTTTAAAAAATTTGGGCCTTTTCTCTCTGTCTTTTGGAGAGACCAGCAGGGTGTCTATTTTATTAATCTTTTGATGAAATAGTACTTAGTTTCGTGAATTCTTTCAATTTTCTTTTTAGATTCTAATGGGGATATCTCTGCCTTCATCTTGATAATTTTTGTCTGAGTGCTTCTTTTTGGATTGGCTTCTTTTGGGCCTTCTAGTGCCTTAATATGTGTCATTAAGTTATTTAATTTGGCCTTTCCTAACTTATTGGTGAAGGCATTCATGGCTATGAACTTCCCTCTTAGAACTGGCTTTGTTGTATCCCATAAATTTTGTTAGGATGTATTTTCATCCTTATTTAGTGGCAGAAATCTTTAAATTTCCTCTCTGCTTTAGTTGAAGACCCATTGTTTATTCAGCAGTGTGTTATTTAATTTCCATAAGTTTTTAACATTCTTGAATTATTTGTTGCTTTTGAATTCTAGTTTTATTCTATTGTGATCTGATAAGGTATAGGGGATGATTTCTATTTTTTTTTTTTGCATTTATTCAGGCCATTTCATTGCATTTATTCAGGCATTTATTTTGTGAACTAAAATGTGGTCTATCTTAGAAAAAGTTCCATATGGTGCTGAGAAGAATGTGTATTCCACATCTCATGGATGGAATATTCTGTAGATGACTGTAAGGTCCAGTTTATCTATGGTGCTATTTAATTCCTTTGTTTATCTGTTGATTTTTTTTTTTTTTTTGCTTTGATGACCTGCCTCTTGGAAAAAATAGGGTAGTGAAGCCTCTCATAATTATTTTGTCTGGCCCAATGTGTTCCTTTATCTCCAATAAAATTTTTTTTGAAGTTAAGTGCCCCGGTATTTGGTGAGTAAATATTAAATATCATTATGAGTTCCTGGTTGACTGTTCCTTTTACTAATATGTATTGTTCTTTTTGCCTCCTGATTAGTTTGGAACAGAAGTCTAAGCTGTCTGAAATTAATATTTCAGCTCCTACCTTTTTCTGATTCCCACATTCTTAGTATATTGTTTTCCAACCTTTCATTTTCAGCCTTTTAGGATCTTTATGGATGAGGTGAGTCTCTTGAATGCTGCATATTCAGGGTTTATGTTTTTTAATCCAATTGGCCAGTCTATGCCTCTTGAATGTTGAGTTAAGATGATTTACATTGAGATTAATTACTGAGAGGTGCTTATTATTCTGCATCAGTTTGGTGCTGATTTCTGTTTTCTGATTCATATTTAGATGACTGTTTTCTTAAGTTCTTTTCATGTTTATTATTCATTCTCTTTATCTTGTATTTGGGGTTGTCTTAGCTCTCCCATAAGTGGGGCTTCATTGGGGAGCTTCTACAATGCTGGCTTGGTGGTTGCAAATTGTTTAAACAAGTCAGTATCGTGGAATGTCTTCAACTCACCATCTATTTTTAAAATAGATTTTCTGGGTAATTTAATCTTGTTTGGTAGTTTTTCTTTCTCAGGATTTGAATGCTCTCTGACCAAGCTTTCCTTGCCTTTAAGGTTGTTGGTGAGAAATCATCTGTTATTCTGATGGGTGTGACTTTGGAAGTGATTTGGCCTTTCTTGTAGCTTTTAGAATAGCTTCTCTGCTCCCTGGGTTTAGAATTCCCATTATAAAGTGTCATGGAGAGGATCTGTTCTGACCTACTCTGTTTGGGGTTCTGAAGGTTTCAGTTGTATAGGTGTCTAGTTTTTGCCTTAGGTTTGGGAAGTTCTCATCTAATATATCTTTGAATAAATTTCTTAATCCTCTTGTTTTCAGCTCCTTTGTGAACCTCCTGAATTCATAGGTTACCTTTCTTCATTTTATCAAATACTTCTTGAAAATAATGCTCATACTACTTCACCTTTCTTTCTTGGCATCTGAGTAAACAAGTTCCTCCACTTTTTCTTCAATGTCATTTATCCTTTTTTTGGCTTTGTCTAATCTGATTTGAGCTGAAGATTCTACTGTAATATTGAGCTGAAGATTCTACTGTAATATTGAGTTGATTGACCTTGCTTTCTATCTCAAGCACTTCTGTTTGATTCTTCCTCAGTATCTTGATTTCTTTGCTATTTTTTCTTCCAAGCTACTTTCTTCCAAGCTACTTCCAAGCCAGTGAATCAATTGTTCTCAAGGTGGTGTCTTTGATGTCTTTTTTTTTGGGGGGGGGTGGTACTGAGGGTTGGACCCAGGGCTTCACGCTTGCATGCTCTGCAAGTGCTGGACACTGAGCTGTGCCCCCAGCCCATTTTTCACTTTTTGAGACAGGGTCTCACTAAGTTATGCAGACTGCCTCTGGTCTCCCGAATGTGTGATCCTCCTGCCTCGGCCTCCTGAGCTGCTGGGATTACAGGGATGCACCACTGCACCCAGTGCTCTTTGATGTCTTTTAACATATTTATAAGCAGTGTTCTAAATTCTTTATCTGGCTTCTCTAAGAATCTGATTACTTTGAATTTATCCATTAATGGGATTTGGTATGTTGGATCTTCCCATACAGGTTTCATGTTTCATGTGTTTTTCTGCTGAGGCTTGTCCATTCCTTGGCCTGGGTGCTAGTTCTTACCTCCTCTGTGTGTGAAGTTCTCCCTACCTACTCCCATGTGACTGGATGATGACCAGTTGTTGGCACTTCTCTCCTCCCCACATAATTCCCATCCTCAGGGTCCAGTGCCTAGCTCTCACTGCAGTCAACACTACCCTGTTTGTTTCTCTCCATTCCCTGTGCTCACACTCCCTAATCACATTACTACATGAACGATCTCTCTTAGATTCCTCAGATCCATGGTGCTCCTTCTCTGTGGCACAGGGGCTTCTGCACCCTACATGCCATGATAGAGTGTAAACAGTGTCTCTTAGCTTCCCTGGTCTCGTGGTGCAAGTTATCTGTGTCACAGATCCTCCCAGATCCTAAATACACCACTGCCTGAACAATCTCTACTAAGGTTGCCAGTTCTGTGGTGCTGTTTTCTGGATTGCAGGTGCTTCTGGGCTGTAAATGCACTGCTGCTTGAACCATCTATCTTAGGATCTCTGGACCCACAGTACAACTTCTGCATGTCACAGTCATAGGTGCTCCCTGCCCTGAAGGCATCACAACCTAAACAGTGTCTCTTAGTCTCCCTAGTCCTGTGGTGCTCTGGCTCACACCACTGCCTGAACTGTCTCCTAGTCTCACAAGTTCCATAGTACTACTTCTCTGGGTTCCTACGTACTAAATTCACCCCATGCACTAAACTCACCACTACCTGAACTGTCTCTCTGAACTGGCCCCACAGTGCCCCTTCTCTGCAACAAGATCCCAGACCCTAAACATGCCTCAGCCCAAACAGACTTTCCTTAGACTTGGGATTTCACAAGCAAGAGCCATTTCTTTCCACCCTCTGAACTCACCACCACTCAATCTCTCTCTTCCTCTGGACTAGTGGTTCCAATGGTTGCGATGGAGGCCAGATCAGCATCGATCTCCATAGGAAAAAAAAAATAGAAAAAATGCAGTCCCAAGGTCTAAGACCCTACAAGAGCCTGTGCAGTCCAGCCTCCTCCCAGGAGAGACATACAGTAAGCCCTGCACTCTCATGCCTGGGGGGAGGAGGATTTCTCTGAATGCTTTCACAATTGTTTTCCCTGAGTTGAGGATTCTGGTGAGTCACCCTGCTGTTTCCTTCTCTACTCCATTGTTTTAATATCTGCTATTTGGCAAGGTGTCCTCTCACCATCCTAATTTTTTTTTTTAATAATTAAAGCTGCGCTCCAATGCTCCAATTTTGTTCTGTTTTGAGTAAAGAATGTCATGAGTTTCTCTAACAGTTTTCTTCCCCAGTTGAAGCATGGCTGTTAACAATCTGCCATCTTAACCAAAACCATTTTGCAGCTTCCAGGGTGGCCTGATATCCTCCCTAGGAGACCCCCAGCACTAACAGGTTATGGGGAAATAGGAGTGGTAGCAGAGCCAGCTGGAATTGCTGAAGAGACAGAGAAAGGAAACCAAGTTAACACATTTTAAACCTGTGATTTTTATGGTGGTAACCATGAGCCATATATGGCTATTTAACTTAATTAAAATTAAATAATATTACATATCAGTTTCTAACTTACACTGGCCATATTTTCAGTGCTCAATAGTTACATGTCGGTAGTAGCTATGGTATTAGACTGTGAAAACCTGGAACAATCCCATGATTACATAAAGTTCTGTTGAATCTCATTGACCTAAACAGCTCAAGTAAAGATAGGTGTTAACAAACTACAGAAAAAAAGATCAAACTACTTCTCATGCAAGAAAAGGATTTTAGCATACAGACATAAAAGCTTTAAATTCAAAATGATAAAAAGGATACACTATAAAAAATTAATCACACTAATATGAGACTGGTTATATTAATATCAGAGTAGAATTCAGCAAAAGAAACATCATCAAGAAAATGATGGATGTACATAATGATAAAAGGGTACATTTGTCAAAAAGGAAAACAATATTAAAATTGCATACATCTAATAACAGAACTTTAAAATAAATGGCTCAAAATTGACAGAACAAAAAGAGAAATAGATGAATGCACACTTACAATAGTAGACTTTAATGTTCTTCTCTCAGGAACTGAGAGAATGAGTAGACAGAAAATCAGTGAGGATCTACAAGACCAGATGTCCCTATCAATAAACTTGACCTGATATTTATATGAACATTCCACTAACAAGGGCAGAATTCACACTATTTTTGCAAGTGCTTTTGGAACATTCAAAAAGAACATATTAAGTCTATAAATAAAGCAACATACCCCTATAGATTTAAAATGATTGAAATCATGCAAATATGTTCTCTCACAATAGTACTAAATTAGAAAACAATAACATGAAATATTAGGAAAATAAACACTTATAAATAATACATGTCTCAAAAGAGAAGTTGCAAGAAAATTTTGAAAATACTTGAAATACAATTGAAACAGAACACAATATAATTTTGAGAAATAGGTAAATAGTGATCAGGAAAAATTCTATAGTTTTAGTTGAATATAGTTGAAATGAAGAAAATTTTAAGTCACTGTTGTAAATTTACCTTTTAGGTAATCAGAAAAAGGACAAATTTAATAAAATTAGGAGTAAAAAAAAATAATGAAGATGGATAGAAATGTAGATCAGTGGTAAAGTGCATGCCCCGCATATACAAGACCCTGGGTTGATCTCCAGCATAAAATAAATAAATAAATAAATAAATAAATAAATAATAAAAACACAACTACCCAGATAACCTGCCTGTCAATGTTTCATAGCAGCATTGTTCATAATAGACAAAATGTGGATAGAAATGTTCATGAATAAATTAATGGAGAGTTGGGCATGGTGTCTGTGAACTTTCTTCCCAGATATTCCCTATAATTTTGGTGCCAAAACCCAAGACTCTCACTCCTCCCCTCCCTGATTTTCTTTATCACTTAGATTTCTTTCCTTCTCTTTATGCAAGGATAGAGTAGACTGGACTCAGAGAAATTCTCTTCTCACAGGTGGAATAATAATCTGTAAAAGCTTCTTCCCTGAAGAGTTGGCCTTTGTTATCAAAAATGTTATGCTCATACATTACAATGGTTACTCTTCCCCTTCCCATTTCCCCTTGCCAGCTTCTACTTCAGGAAATGCTATAAAACCAATCTGAGTAGTTCCTCTCTGCTATAGATGAGCCTGGCAGTTATAAGAAGGATAATGTCTGTTTCAGAGTGTTGTTAACTGAGATATCCAAGGTTTCCTGTCTTTAGAATGCTGGAGAAGTACTGAGGTTTGAAAAACTGAGAGAAGTCTCATGTGGCTGTTATAAAAATCAAGCTATTGTATTGTAGGTGAAATTATATTGGAAAGGGAGGCACAAACTTATGGAATATGTTAAGGAAGCTTGTTAGGAAACTATGCAAAAATTTTGAGTTAAAAAAAAGGAGACTTTTCAAAAATTGTGCTTATGGTCACATATCACCAAAGTGGTAAGAGGTAACAAGATTTGTATCCCAAGGTCCATTGTTTTCTAAGACATATTCTCTTTTCACAAGGAAGGCTTACTTAAGTGTAATGTAGTATTCATGAGTGCAGTTCCTCCTTAGTACAGTGGTGAGTATACCCGCCTGTCACTCGGGAGACCAGGGTTCGATTCCCTGACGGGGAGTCACGCTTCTTTTGGGGCTGGGATTTAGCTCAATTGGTAGAGTGCTCGCTGCAGTCTCTGAGGTCCTGACTTCGATTCCCAGCACCACAAAAATGGGAGAAGGGCCTGGCAATCTACTCCCAAGGCAATCCCAAAACAGTCAGCCATTGAAAACCCTATGAGGGTCGCTATGAGTCGGATACTGACTCGATGGCACCTAACAACAACAACAAGTATTCATGAACCAAGATAATGAGGAAGGATGGTACTATTAGGACAATTAACTAGATTTTAACTTAGTTGGTAGAGTGCTGCTCTATACTCTCTAAGGCCCTGAATTTGACCCCCATCACCATAAAAATGGGAGAAGAACCTGGTAGCCCACTTCCCAAACAATCTCTAAACAATTAGCCATTGAAAACCCTATGAGAGAGCCCAGTGTGGTGGCACAAGCTGTAATCCCAGCGATTTGGGAAGCAGAGGACAGAGGATGACAAGTTCAAGACCAGAGGCAGTCCGTAATTTATTGAGACCTTGTCTCAAAAAAGTAAAAAGAAATATGGGCTGGCGGTGCAGCTCAGTGGTACAGCACTTGCAAAGCATGCAAGCACAAGACCCTGGGTTCAACTTCCAGTACTGCAAAAAAGAAAGAAAAAGAAAAAGAAAAAAGAAAAGAAAAGACAACCCTATGAGGTTCGCTATGAGTTGGACCTAACAACAACATTAGGACAATTGGGTCTGGGGTTTAACTCAGTCTGTAGAGTGCTACTTTGTACTCTCTGAGGCCCTGAGTTCAATCCCCAGTGTTGCAAAAGTTGGAGAAGGACGTGACAACCCACTCCTCCAGCAATCCTGAAACAATCAGCCCTGAAAACGCTATGAATAGCAGAGAAGCACTGACACAGTGCTGGGCATGGCACAGTGTCAGGGAGTGATTTGTTCTGTTGTACATAGGGTCACTATAAGCCAGACCTGACTCAATAGTACCCAACAACATTAGGATAATTACTATGAAGCTCAATCTTCTCTGCTACTGTTATTTTGACTCTATCCACTCCATTACCTTCAGTTCATGGAAAGACCAAACTTAACATTCTTTGGACATAAAATAAAAAGTCCAAATTGAAGCCCAGGCACCACTACATAGCTAACAAACACATTTCCCTTGAAATTCTTTGCATGCAGCTTTCTTCCCGAGGGAGAAAATATGAGGCATGCAGATTGTGTCTCCCTGATGTTATACTTTGCATGTCAGACTTGGCAGTCATGATCTTCCTCAGCCTCACTGAGAAACATGAACACTTGTTCATACCCACATCAATTCAAATGTTGAGTGCTCAGAACATTTCCAGGCAGATGTTATCAAAGACATTTTCTTGTCAGTGTTTCCTCATAAATTTGCATAAAACAGCCATTGCCTTGGAAAATGAGTTGTAGTCAACACAAAACCAATTTGTGTTTGTTCTTGAGATCTGAGACTATACCTCTGTCAAGGAATGAATTTTCCTTTACTACATTGAAAATATTTTTAACCTTTTTAAAACATTTTGAAAATGTTCCAACAATGTTTCCCCATTTAATTAGGATATATAAATAAAATCATCATATCACTATATTATATATTAAACCATCTATCTGACTATATATATAAATAGTATATTTATGTATAATCATTTTCCCCTTAAGATCCCCAGTTCATCTCTAAATGGCACACTACAGCTTTTCTTTCTTTTTTCCATCCAAAGACAAGAGATCTGGGGTAAAACATCTACTTCTGGTTAGTATTCAAAGAATTAAAAGGGGTCATAACTCTTAGTATAACAATAAAACTTTTTCAATGAATTTAAAAAGTAATCACTTTTTAAGAAGCTTTTGGAAATCCAAAGATGCAAAGAAAAAAAAAATGAGCTAAACTCCAGAGAGAAATGAAAAGTTTATAGAGGAAAATAAATTGCTAGTTCCTTTTATACCAGAGGAGAGTGTGGACCAAGGATTTAAACTTCTGTAGACACGGGGAGGTTCCATATGTAAGGAGAAATTATCAATGAATACCTGTTTGGTGACAAGATGACTTAGATTCCAAAAAGTCCTGGGAGAAAAGTACTTCTTCAATTATACATATTTTTTTTTCATATAAAAGTTCCAAATATATGGAAATATACTGAATGTTGGGGTCCAAACTACTTCAAAGTACACCTTAAAATAAATCCTTAAGAAACATATTGTACTTAACAGCATGGATAAATGGGAATTTGGCCAGGAAAAATATGAACTCCACAAATGAAATAAAATTGAAAAAAAACGGTATCTGAAATGAAAAGCTTGTCAAATATAGTTAATAGCAGCCTGGATACAATCAAAATAAAATAAAATCAATAAACCTAAGACAAATTATCTAAAGACATTACAAAATAAAATCCAAATGACTGCAAAAATTACAGCAGAACAGAGATACATGACACAGTATCGCGATCTATCACACACATGAAGTTTAAGTTCCAAAGGATGGAGATCAAGAAAACAAAAAGAAAAAATTATCTGAAAATATAATGGCCGGAATTTTTTCCTAATTTGATGAAGAACATTAACATTCATATCTAAAAAGCTCATCAAAACTCAAGTAGAATAAATATAAAGAAAATCACTAGAGAAATCAAGCCCATCTGTTGAAAACCACAGCTAATATGAAAATTCTAAGGTACTCAGAGAAGCTGGACTGCTAGGATGACAGAAAGAGGAACATGGAAAATCCCCTACTGAAGAAGCAATTATAAAATTTTCTAAAGGTTTTTTTTTGTTTGTTTGTTTGTTTTCAGTGTCTAACATTTAAGTATTCTGGAAGTTGAGCAAAGAAAAGAAGAAATTTGAGATATGTTTATTTAAGAAAAACTAGCAAATTTCTCTCTCTTCCCTGTCATTGTCTCTGTTCCTCTTTCTGTGTGTGTGTGTGTGTGTGTGTGTGTGTGTGTGTGTGTGTGTGTGCTGAAGATCGAACCCAGGACTTTGTGCATGCTAAAGAAGTATCCTATTACTCAGCTATATTCTCAACCCCCAAACTACTAAATTCCTATTTTAATAAGAGCAAGAATCTCTGGTGTTTTTTTTCCTGGGGATGTCCCCATCCTCCTTTTGAGCTCTATGGTGCAGTAATTCTAGAAACATAGAGCAAGCTCTGAGAATAGACCCATTTGCAGGTGGAGGAGATTGGGTTGTTCTGGAGAAGAGTGAGGGGACACTTCAAGGGTGTTTTAAAAACAGTAATGATAACCAACTGAATGAGGCTAACACTGCAGCTGCCTGAAGCTCCATTAGTGTTTGAGGCAAGGAATATACCAACAAGAAATGCACTAAGGAGATTTCCAGGAATGAGAATCATAGTGAGAATTGATAGGTTTCAAGATACTCCTAGGAGTTTGGAATGCTCTGTGCCACTCCAAGGCAATAGGCATGCTTAGGAGAAAACAGAGAGAACCGTAACTATCTACTTGCCATGGCTAAAGATGTGGCCTTGTATAAGCAGAGACTAAAAGCTGAACCAGAACAGAAAACTACCCAATCCACACATAGAGCAAAACTAACAGGTTGGAGAAGAATGAAGAGACACAGCAATTTAATGCCCTCTGATGTGCTGGATCAGATTCAGAAACCGAAAATAAAAGGATATTAAGGGAAAAACTGATTATATTTGAATAATTCCTATAGTTTAGTTAATAGTTTTATATATTTGTTAATTTCTTTTGGGCACTGGGGAGAGTTTGAGACAGGGTCTTGTTAAGTAGCCCAGGCTGGCCTTGAATTCACAATTCTCTTGCCTCCAACTCCCATGTATTGGATTACAGGCATGTGCTGCAACACCCAGCACTATCAAAGCTAATTTCTGTTCTGCAAATTGGGTTATACTTATATAAGTTAATGACATCATAAAAAACTGGGTGAGAGATATATGTGGATTTTCTGCACTACCCTACAACTTGAATGTAAGTCTCAAATTACCTTAAAATAAAATTTGGAAAAATAAAAGACAGATATTTTGGTCCTAACATAGTGTTTTGCTTTGGGTCTGAAATGTCCCCCAAAGGTTCAGATGTTGAAGGCTTGGTCCCCAGCTGGTGGCACTATTGGGAGTGAGTGGAAACTTTTGGAGTTGGGTTATAGTGGGAGGAAGTAAGGCACTATAGCAATGCGTGGAAAGGATATGTTGTCCCTGGCTTCCTGTCTTGTCTTGCTTTGCCTTGCCTTGCCTTCCTTTTCCTTTCCTTTTCTTCCTTTCTTTTCTTGCCTTCTTTCCTCCCTTTCTTTCCTTCCTCCCTCTCTTCCTCTCTCTCTCTCTCTCTCTCTCTCTCTCTCTCTTTCTTTCTTTCTTTCTTTCCTTCTTTCCTTCTTTCCTTTTCTTTCTGCTTCCCGGATGC
Source organism: Pedetes capensis (assembly GCA_007922755.1). Lineage (NCBI taxonomy): Eukaryota > Metazoa > Chordata > Mammalia > Rodentia > Pedetidae > Pedetes > Pedetes capensis. The sequence goes on from VMDO01006355.1 coordinate 84,589, forward strand.
CTTGAGGTAAGCAGCTCTGCTCCACTACATGCTCCCTGCCATCATGCTCTGCCTCACCATGGCCCAAAAGCAATGGGGCCCAGTGACCATGAACTGAAACTTCTCAAATCTTGAGACAAAATAAGTCTTTCCTACTTTTGTTTATTTGGGTGTTTTGTCACAACAATGGAAAGCTGATTAAAATACATAGAAAACAATATTAAAAAAATAAGCAAAAAAGAGAAATTCCCAAAGAAAAATCTATAATGCATTGCTTTGATGTGTTTTGATGTGTTTTGACCTGAAGTATTCCATGTTGAATGCTATGATTTGACCATGGTTTGGCCATGGTGTATATATATTTATATTAAATATAAATTTATTTTTTTATTAGTACACATGTATAAAAAAGGTTATAACACCATATACCAAATTTTAAATTGATTTTTTTGGTTGGGAGAGAGGGATGAGCAGTCAAGAGATCTGGCAAGTTCCACTTTAAATATTTTATATTTTTCAGGCATGCTTGAATTTACATGAAGATTATAGGCTCATTTTGAACAAAATAATATAGGTTTTATTATAAAGTTTTTTTTATAAAGAATGTGTTTAAAAAATAGGTGAATGACAACCAAATTTAGATGCTAATCTTATTACATCCATAGTCCATTAAATGTATGCTTGATTTCCTAAACCATATCTCAAGTCAGCATGCTGTAATGCAATTTATACACATGTTTGACTGGAAACATTAACAATAAGGATGTATAAAATATTTAACACCCAGAAAGCACTTAGGACTATCAGAATGATCTAGTTCATACATGCTACCTTGTGCTATGGCTTTTAGGTCAGATCTGCCATGCATGTTAGCTATAGCTACAGTGCTACTTTCACATATTTCATTTACTGTACATAAAAGTACAAAAAACTCTGATACATAATTAAAGTTTCTTTTATTCTCTATCCTTTAGGTCCTGTGCAACTGATTTAGAGTGGCAGGTTATATTCTCTTCAGGAATAATCTTTAAGTATTAAAAACATGTAGAAAATATATTTATAGTTAGAGGGAGAAAAGTAACCTCTCTATCATCCCCTCCCTTCCCTTCACTTCAGGCCCACTGAATTGTTGCTAATGCGGTGGTGTTTTGCTGACTTGTGGGAAAGAACCAAACTTGTGTTTATTCAAATTTCTCACTCATAAAATTACTCAATTTCTGGGGGGGGCTACAGTTAGGCATCATCACTGCCCAGGTGGTCCTTCCCTGTTGGGACAGCCACCTGTCAGTCACATAGTCATGTGACTTTGGCTGAATACAACAGAAAAGGAAATGAAAGGGTATCCACAGTGTCTTGAAACAAGATCTCCAGAAATAAAAAATAATGTGCTTTTTTCTTTCCTTTCTTTCTATGTGTTTGTGAGTGTGTGTGTGTGTGTGTGTGTGTGTGTGTGTGTGTGTGTGTTTTGCTAGGGATCAAGCCCAGAGCCTCACACATGCTCAACATGTACTCTAACATAATGCTACAGCCTCAGTCGCCAACAACAAATGTAATTCTAATCTTTGCATTTAGATTTCTGGTGAATTTTTATTCTTGTGTGGTATTTCATGTAGCAAATATATCCTGCTCTATGTATTTCTATTTTTTAATACTTTATTTACAATTTTCTCTTACCCTAACCCCCAAAACAGTTTGGTAATGCATGAAGAATGTTATGATCTTTAAATTGAGGATGATAAAAAATATTTTATTACTTAACTGTGATTAGTTTGAGTTAATGATGATATTGGTGGATACTGGCATAAAAAAAATGATGTGATGAAGACAAATTCTTGAATAAATGTAATAAGTCTCTAGAAAGTGCCTTTTAAAGTTAGAGACAAATTTAACCTGATTCTTAAGTCTTCATACCCAATCCATACAATGACTTGTTTTTAAAAGTCTATATTAACATGAATTTCAAGGGATTTTTTGTTTTGAAAACCGCTTGAGGATTTGAGAAAGCTCTTGGTACCTAGATTTGACCTGAAGTATTTCATGTTGAATGCTATGATTTGGCCATGGTTTAATTGTGTTCCCTGACAGCCTCATGCAATTGGAGGCTCAGTTCCAGAGTGTTGATACTGGGTGGTGGAACTCTTAAGAGATGGGGCCAAATGGGAAGTTAGGACATTGTGGACATGCTTTTGGAAGGCAGTTCTCAAGAAATCCCTTGAGTTATCTTGAAAAGATGTGAGCCTGGTCCCACATAGCATGACTTGCATCCTCTGGTCATTACTATCTGCCATGAGGAAATGCAGCCAGTGGGAAGCCCACTAAGCCAGCACTGTGAGCTAAACAGACCTCCTTTCTTTATGAATGGCTTGTGTCAGGTATCTTATGATAGTGATGAAAAGCTGCCTAATACACTGAGGAAGAAATTTTCTGATGAGTTTGACTTTTGAGTTTGACTTCTTTTGCTCTAACTCAGAGGCTGGTAAACTTTTTCTGTAAGAGGATAAGAAGTATATATTTTAGACTTTGCAATATTATGGCTTCTGTCTCAATTACTCATGTCTGCCAAGGTATGAAAGCAGTTACAGATAATACATAAACAAAGAACACAGATATAGTCCAACAAAGATTTGTGTATAAGAACAGGAAGTGAGCTGAATTTGGCTGACAGAAAATCACTTTGTATACTCATTGTTCCTGATAAAGTACATTTGAGTCAAATTTGTGCAATTAAATCAAAAGCTATATTTTGTGGGCACTCATGGAAAATCATCTAAACTCAAGAATCTATTTGCAAATTATTGTTGTTTGTTGTTAGATGCCATCAAGTCTGGTCTGACTCACAGGGACCTTACAACAGACAAAATATTCCCTGACATTCTGCCGTGCCCGGCACTATTGTCAGTGGTTCTCTGCTATTTATAGGGTTTTCAATGCCAGCCTGTTTTGAGGGTGGGCTGCCAGGTCCTTCTCCCTAACATGCAGCACCTGGTATTCCCAGTTGGTCTCCCATTCAAGCACTAACCAGGCTGATCCTGCCTAGTTTCCAAGATCAGGTGGAATCAGATGCCAGAGTGCTATGGCTGCAGAGTATTTGCAATAGAAAACAAGAAAATTTTCTGTGTTTTTCTTTAAAAAATCTTTGAAGCCACAAACTTTCAAGCTGACTGATTATATTACTAAAATAATTAAGGAAACCTACCATTTGTTGTTTAGAAATGAAATGCAGATGTTAGAAATGATCTGATCTGATCTAACACATTTATATTACCTGTAGGAGTTGTAGGCTCAGCGAGTATGACCTGCCCAGAGTCTCATAGCTAGTAGTTGTTAAACTTTAGTGTCCTTTGCTATTGTCCTCCTCATATATTGGATTACTCCCATTTACACACTAATCTAACAGTTCTGGTCTCTAAAATATCTATACTTTCCATTCTTTGTAGTTAAATACCCAGGAAATATGAGGCTGTCATTCACATTTGAAAATGTAGTGAGAATACTTTAATATTTTATCATGAAAAGAGGAGTTTAGCGTTTTAATAAAATATTAAGTTACATCGTGCTCATGTGGAAAACATTTAAAATGCAATATATTCAGAGAAAAGATATTTATATCTTATTTATATTCTATTTTAAAATATATGTATTTTATCTCATATTTAAACAAGAAGTTATTACTCTTAGCTTTTTTTTTTTGGTGAATACTGGAACTCAAATCAATTGTACTCAATATTCCAAGTTAATAATATCTCATTACGTTGCCACTGTCCTGTCTATTACTATTCATATAACGTCATGTTAATTTTATTGTATATAATATATAATTACCTGCAGCCTAGCCCTGTGGCATCCAATCCCATCAGATCTCTGAAGCTAAGCAGGGTCAGGCCTGGTTAGTACTTGGATGGGAACACCAGGTACTGTAGGCTTGGGAGAACCCAAAACTCAGTCCGCCATTGAAAATCCTATGAACAGCAGAGAAGCACTGACAACAGTGTTTTGCCTGCTGTATGTAGGGTCGCTATAAATCAGATACTGACTCAATGGCACCTGACAACAACAACAACAATATATAGTTACCATAACTTAATTTTTCCATGAAGATGTAATTTAACAAATTCTTATTTAAATGCATGCTAATCAGCAAGAAACATGCTTAAGTCAAACAAGAAAATTAGCACAAGAAATAGAAAACAAACTTCTGGAGAAGGAATATTTTAGAGACTATATCTCTGACAAAAAGTCATAAATGCAACTAACTTTAAGACCTCTTCTTTTCCATTTAGATTTTAGATTTGGCCATAATTGGTCCAGTACGTATTTTTAATTCTATCTGCATAATACATCTCTCAATACATTCAATTATTCATTCAGTAATCCATCCATTCTCTCACACATATGATGGATGTTTACTCCTTGTCATAAGTCTATCACAAATAGTTATGAGTGGGAAAGTCAGGGATTAATCAAAGCCTATTTCTGGCCTTGAAATGCTTACTGCCTAGTTTGTATGAAATTATTTACCCAAATAACAATAATTCAAAGTGAAAAGAGATATGACAATTTTATTTTACTAGCATATATTAATTGTAAAGAGAAATTTCATTATGATGTTTTCACACATACATATCGTGTACTTTGATAATATTCACTTCCTTTATTATGTTTTCTTCTCTACCTTCTCCTTCCTTTTCTGCCTCTTCCCAATCCTTAATAGCTTCCTCTTTTTGTCTCATGTCTTCTTCCTTCACCTCCAACTTCCACATATGAGAGAACACCTGTGATATTTGTCTTTGTGGAACTCATTTATTTCACTTTATTTGATGATCTCCAGTTCTATCCACTTTCCTAAAAGTGACATAATTCCATTATTCTTTATGGCTAAGTAAAACACTATACACACACACACACACACACACGTGTGCATACTACACACACACACACACACACGTTTCACATTTGCTTTATCCAGTCATCTGTTGATGGATACTATAATCTGGCTATAGTGAATAGAGCATCAATAAACATGGGTGTGCAGGTATCTCTGTAGTAAGCTGACTTTGATTCTTTTGGTTGTATATTCAAAAGTAGTATGGCTGGATCATATGGAAATTCTATTTTTAATTTCTTGAAGAACCTCCATTCTGATTTCTGTAGTGGCTGTACTAATTTACATTCCCACTAGCTATGTATAAGGGTTCCTTTTTCTACCCACTACCCAACATCATCAGCAGCGTTTGTTGTCAATTGTTTTCTTGATGATAACCATTCTGACTGGGGTGAAATGAAATCTCAATGTAATTTTGGTTTGAATTTACATGATAGCTAAACATGTTGAGCATATTTTCCTTGTATTCATTGACCATTTATACTTCTTCACTGGAAAACTGTTTTCATTTTGCTTGTGCATATGTTAATTGGAATTTTTGCTCTTTTCTATTTTAAATTTTGAATTCTAAGTGTGATCATTTAAAAAGATAAGTTAGATCAGTTCATTTCAGCACTTAAAACTCAATCATGGCTTCACAATACATTTGTATTAATATCCAAATGCCTAGCCTTGGCCTAGACAACTGTTCGGTGTGGACTATTCTTTAGCACTCTGACCATCCATGTTCCCTACTCTCCTTCATGTATGATTGTACCCAGGGCCAAAATGTTTATTCCAAAAGATATCAAATTCCATCTTGCATTGGGCTCTTGCCCTTGCTTTGTTCTCCCTGCCTTGAAGGCAGGCTCTTGCTTCTCCAACTCCCAGACCCATCAAGCTCAGATTGTAGGCAGCAATTTCTATATAAAACTTCCATAAATATCTTTAAAAAGTCATCATAAATAGACCATATCTTTTCATAGAAAAATATTCAAAGCATTTACAAGTAAGAATTTAATAGCAAATAAATCATGAGTGTAACTAAAAATGTTGTAAAAGCAAAGATCTATCCATTATAAACCCCCATAAACATTTTTACATGTATGCTAAATTACCACTAACTTGCAATTCCTTGTTTAATCAATGCATAAATTAAGTACTTAATACAAAAAATAATTTCCTCTGCACTACATCTGACCCATATTCCATCAGGAAGATAAAATCAGCATTTAGTATCAATTATCTATCATTTGAATTGCATTAAATTTACAAGCACTTGCAAAAAATGACTTGGATTGTTCAGGTCTCTTTTAAAAACTGCTAATAGTAGCTTGTGCTTGGGTCTCAGTTTCCTTAGGTTTCTGGCATCAAGAATAGATATTAAAGATTCTTAAGTGTATTTTTCCAATGTGATGAGTTTTTAAAAAGCAAAATTGACATTTTTCTTTTTTGGTACTTGTTTACATAATTAGCTTTTCCAAAATCACAAGTATGCTACTTGGTGTTTGGACTCTTGAGTTACCAATGACTATTTAGATGACTTTAGGAAAATCATTTTATTCATAAGCTGAATAGCTAACATTTTCTTACATATATTTGAGGTAGCTTATGACAAAGTTAACTGTAAAAACATAGAAATAGAAATATCGAGAGAGAGGGAAAGAAGAGAAATACATTAACCAGGAGAGGTGCAATAATTATCTCTGAGGTTTGCCGAGAAAAAGATTTTGCCTGAAGAGATCTGTTTTCCTATTTAAAGGTAGAGGGATTGATTGATATCAACCAATTCCTTCATAGAAAAATAATCAAAGCACTTATAATCAAAAATGTCATAGCAAATGAATCATAGTTATGACTGAAAATGTAGTAAAAACAAAGATCTATCCATTATAAACCCCCATAAACATTCTCACATGTATGCTGAAATACCTCTAAATTGTAACTCCTTGTTTAATCACTGTATAAATTCAATACTAAGACAATTGTGCCCAGAGCCAAAGAGAGTAGATCGTCTTTTGTGTGCCAAATATGATTGGTTGGGAGAAGCCACTGCCCTGTATTGATGATGGCCTGGAGACTGTTTAACTCACCAGGGCAGCATGCCAAAACCATCTCATGAGGTCTGCCAAAGTCACAGAAGTCAGAAGTGGCAGTAGATAAGCAGTGACTGGCCATTTCTGGACAAGATTATGGCTTTCAATGACTCATTTAAGTGTCTTCACTTTTCATAATTTCTCACTCATAGTGACAGACGTTTTGGAAATAATGAAATATTATCTAACCTTTTATACATCCTCATTGACACCTTTGTTTTAGTTTTAGTAAATGTACTCTCACTTCCTTTTTCAGATGTCTTGAAAATCCTGAGCATGATTCTTGACTTCATCCAGCCAAGTGTCTGGTGGGGAAGCAAAACCTCAGTCAAGTAATTACACAAATAACTACATAATTGCTATTGTGATTAGCTCTATCCACAAAAAGCAGAGTGCACAGCAAGGCATTTTCTGACAAGTCCAAGAATCGCTGCTATACTTTATCAACTGAATTGGAGAGCATCATACTTATTCTACGACTCCACAAGTAATTGCTTCCCTGTGCGAGGTGTTACTGAATATTTATGTGTTAACATATTTCAAGCTCCCATTACCTATCAGAGCCCTGCTCAATTGAAATACAGAGCAATATCATTTTATTGATTGTGTATCTACGGGCAGTGGCAATATACACATGCATTATTCTCATACCGCCATAGTTTAATAGTCTGGAGGTAATATTGAAGATAATTTACTATTGTCTGCATATGGCAATTCGTATGTTGCAATATTTAGAGCTGCCAATTTGAAAATGCACACAAATGAATGACCTAAGACCTTTGCAGAACTAAGCTGATATATCAGGATGGTAAGAAAAGCCAAGCTTCTAAAAAATGTTGCTGGTTACTGTTTACATGTATAGTAAATGGGAACAGTTCTTGGAAATGAAAAAGAAAAGTTTTTACCTTTCTCAATAGAGTCAATGACAAGGGATAGATGAGGTTTTGCTAACATATTGACTATTGCCATATCTTAATTCTATATTCTGCAGCTGACTTGAATATGAGATTCAATATGCAAGCTAAAGTTTTGTTTATATGCAGAGAAAATAGTCATAGCAGAGGTTTCTTGAATGAAAGTATTTAATATTATTATATTTTCAAGCAAATGTTCCTTTAAAACAGAGAATTTAAATAAATCACCATACACAGATGGTTTCAGGTTTTTTTGAAGTTTTTCTTATATTTACTTACAGTCCTGCTCTTAAGATGATTAGCTTGTTTAGGTTTTTTCCCCACTTTTCAACAAGTTGCCACGATAAAATTTCTCATACACATCCTGCACACAACTAGTTTCTTTATGATGGAAGCTAAAAACAGAGTTAGAAAAGAAGTTGGAAAAGAAAAGGTCCAGTAAGATACAATTGTCATAAATTTTTATAACTTTAAGTTTTGTGGAGATACAATTTTTATGGAAGAAAAGGACAAAAGTGCATGGGGTGATTTATTCTAGCTTCTGGATGGAGGTCATTTTTGGAAAGTAAAGAGGAAGGCAAAGGGATGTACGTAGAGCTGAGCTGTATTTTCACCTTTCCTTCTTTAAAAGTAATATAAAGCTAGTGGAAAAAGTGGTGACATCTGTTTAATCTTAGAGATAGCTATGTAATGTCTATTTTATTGTTTACTGTAATATCTGTTTTAATAATTTAAAAAGTAATCTTAAATTGTATAATAACATTTTTGGAGCCCTTTAAAATAAAATTGTGTATGTTTCTAACTGCACCAGAGTCACAGATAAAAGGATCTATTATAGGCACATAGCTGGCTGCCTCATTTGAAAGAAGTTCAAAATAAGTTTTAAAAATGTAGCAATGAAAAAATGAGATATAACAGGAATGTTCACATAGTTAAGAAACTAAACAGCGTTGTACTGGGCAAATAGTTTTCCCCCAAAATTGATGTGCACCTGGAACCATGGAATGTGGTCTTCTTTGGAAATAGGATCTTTGGAAATGTACTCAGGTAATATGAGGTCATCCTGGATTAGAATGGGCCTCGAATCCAAAGAATAGTGTACATAGGAGAGGAGAGGACACATAGAGACAGAGACTTACAGGAAAGGAAGATAGTCATGTAAACATGGATTCAGAAATTAGAGTGATATAGGTACAAATTTAATAATGTCAAGGATTGCTGGTAACTATCCAATGTTAGGAAGAAGCTAAGAAAGATTCTTTCTTAGAACCTACAGAGGACACATGGCCCTATGCCCTGTCTTCATGTTGGGTTTCTAGTTTCCAGAATTGTGAGAGAATCAGTCTTGATTATATTAAGCTACCCCAATGTGATAGTTAATCATCATCACCAACCTGACTGGATTTACACTCACCTAGGAAATTTTTGAGACACACCTAGAGGTGAGACACACCTGTGCAGGTGTTTACAGAAAGGATTCATGAAACAGGGGGAGAGCCACCCTGAATGTGGGCAGCACCACCTCGTGGGCTGAGTGTTCAGGTGGAAAAAAAGTGGAAAAGGGAGAAATCCAGCTGAGCACTAGTATTCCCTCTCTCTGCTTCCTGCCCACCAAGAAGTAAAGAACAACTCTCCTTTGCCACTTGCTCCTGCCACCATGTTGTTCTGCCTAAGGACATGGAGCCAAGCAATCATGGACTGAATTTTCTGAAACTATAAGCCAAAATAAATCCTTCAATCCTTAAGCTGTTTATGTCAGGTACTTTGGTCACAGCAACAAAAAGCTAATGAATACACCCAGTTCCGGTAATATGTGACAACAGCCACAGGGCACTAATACAAGCTCGTCCTACTTCAACAATCTTGGGATTGGCCCCCATTGTCAGGGAAGTGACATCCAAAAGCCCCCCACCTCCTTTTCAGGAGTAGCTGGACTAGGTGAGAGGTATCACCTATCAACTAAGATGGGAAGACAGCTGTAGTTGTCCTTCATTCCACACGAAATCAGAAATAGGCATGACAAAAGACACAAAGAAAAACAGAACAGATCTGGTGAGAGACTTTCACAGTTCTGGGAACTGTGTCAAGAGGCAGAATAGCACTGCCACGGAGTTGGAGATAGCTGACCTGAATTTGAAATTTGCTGGAACTTACTTTCTTCATAATAAATAGAATCTCATGGAGATCAAATGAAGTAACATATGGAAAGAATTTGGCATCACAATAAATTTTAGGCTTCTCTTCACACATAAAAGGCAATTACAATGGAGATGAAATTTAGGGTAGGCGGAAATAGATCAGTCTAGAATCTTTATCTGAAGCTGTCTTTCCGATGAACTCAAGAAACACTCAAAATGAGTTGTGTTTTCTGAGACTGGGGATGAGGTTTAGGTACAGGATTGATAACTAGTATGTGAATACTTAATAGAGTCTCAAATTTTCAAGATAATCATTAGCAGGTAGGCTAGTGTTTTCAAGATAATGATTGACAGGTTGGCGTTGCCTTTTACTTCAGTTACATAAGCTTTGAGGAAGTGTGACTGTTCATACCCTAGCACCATAGACCAACCATCCCCATGCATGTGTAATTACTTACCAGAAATACTATTATATTTACCAGTGCAGAATTACAGAAAGATGGCTTCCCTTGCTGGTATTTGCAATGTAAGGCTATCTTAATATTAAAAAAAGAAACCCAATATAAATCTTCAGGCAGGCAATTTTGAAATTGAATAAGAACCATTTAGGTAGGCACACTCTATCTGCTGATACTCTTGCTAACTGCTGCCCTTTAATTCGTCTATTGTTCAAATTAAATACCTTGCAGCCATTCAGCAACTGTGAATCACACTGCCACATCTTTCCACTGCCAGAGCAGTTAATTAGCTCCTGGCAGGTTTGAATGTCTGAGAAGACTGCAAAGGGGATTTATAATTGTGCAGTGATGTACAGCAAGTTGCTTAAATGTCTTTTGTTCAGCATTTACAATTTCTACACCATTTAGATTTTCAGTCATCTGATAGGAAATAGAAAACTCCCATTTGTTTCATAGTCCTGATGAAAGCATCAGCATTTTTTTCTTTTATTTCCATAGATGGAAAACAAAATGGATGCTATGAAAGCAAAGAGCTCTATAAAATCTGAAAAGGATTTCTCTATTTCTAGCCTACAGCATAAAATTTGTTCTGTTACCTTGAAAGGGGCAAAGTTGTGGGATTCACCGAAAAATCTTTCTTATTATCTTTTGCCAATAAAAAAATGTTCAGTATAGTCATGTGTCAATGACCAGGAAATATTCTGACAAATGTGTTGCTAGTGGATCCGATTATTGTGCACAGGCTGCCTCTCACTTCAAATTCACCATCCTCCTGCTTCAGCCTCCCCAATTGCTGTGATTACAAGGGTGAGCCATGGCTCCCAGTTGCTCTTTTCCTATGATTGGCAACATAGTAGATTTATTTAAACCAATATCCTCACAAATGCACAAGGAGTGTGTTGTGCTATACCATCATTAGGTTCAAACATGCAGTTCATTGTTGACTGGAATATTATGTGGCCCATGACTGTGTTTAAATATTTACACTGGCATTCAAGAACCTCAACTGTTTTTGAACTTGACAAGTCAGTTTCTCTGATCATTTTTCCCTCTTATTTTCTTCTATATTACGTCAATTAAATAGGACATCTTTGTATTTTTTTCCAAATTACTTTCATCCTTAACAACACAAACTAATTTTTGCTTCCCTTTCTTGAATCCTTTTTGGACATACTACTATTTATTTTTATTTTTCAACTCTTATGAAATATCTTAATGTATATTACATCTGTATTTGTCATTTATCACCCCTTTTTAAAATCTAGTTTAGGGTTATATCCTCAGACTTTTCAGCATATGGAAAACAGAAATCATGTCTTCTTTTTGGATTATGCTGTTTTATTTTTCATAAGAAAAAAATCCTGTTTTTCTAAAAGCCAACTTTCTCCCTAGAGTTAGAAGACATTTAGGAAAAGATAGTGTTTGAAGTCTTTTATAATTTTTTACTTTTTGTCTAAGTCATTATACTTCCTTGAATTCTGTATCTATCCATAAGGAAGTCCAATTCAACTGTCCATACAAAAATAATGCAAATTGGAAGCAAATCAAAACCATACTTTATTTCTCTGTGTTATTTACGTCCCTTGTCGGCACTCGGGTAGTGTCAATACTGGCTCCAGAGGTTGACCCTCTTGGAGAAATCAAGTTCAAGGTACAAAGATCAGAGGTGAAAGTTAGTGTCCAATGGGAAAGCCTGATATTTTAGGCAAAGCACAGATAGAAGAAAATTAAAGTGACACAAGGTCAGCAGACCCTGGAAACTAAGAATCGAGCTCAGAAATATGCATATTTGGTTAAAGTTCGAGGACCAGTACCTCATCTCTTTTCTCTTCTAGGCAAAGTTTCATCTCTTTTAACCTCTTCCTCAAACTTCAGAAGTTCAGAATTATTATGATGATGTGATGGTTAGTCTTCATTGTCAATTTGACTAGATTGAGAGATTTTTATGATTAATAAAACACACCCCTAGATTCTTCTGTGAGGGTATTCCCAGAGAAGGTTGTCAAGTTCGACACTAACTGTAGGGGAAAGATTCCTTTTGAATGTGATTTGGTGGCACTCAGTGGGTGGGGCTACAAGAGGGGGAAGTTAGGAGGATTAAGGATGGTAGCATACACTGTGAGGGTTCAACTCTCCCATAGCAGAGCTTGTGTGTCTAATTGCCAATGCCTATGGCAATCAGAGTACAGTTTCCTCAGCCTCAAAATACCCAAAACCAGATTCTTTAGGGAACTTCCAGACCTCAGCATAGGAGAGAGAGACTGAGTTTCTAGCTCCTTGGATGGAGCAGCTGCCAGGCTGTCTGCCTTCCAGTGTAAGTAACCATTGTGGAACTACTCTGCCCACTATCATATAAGTCAACCCAATATATCCACTTTCATACACACACACACACACACACACACACACACACACACACACACACACACTCCTACAGCCAATACCACCTTGGTATCCAATCTCATCAGATTTTAGAAGCTAAGCAGAGCTGGACCTGTTTAATCTTTGGATGGGAGACCACCTGGGACTACAGGGAGCTGCAGGCTTGGAAAAAGGACCTGGCAGCCCATTCTGAAAATAATCAGTCCTTGAAAATGGTATGAAGAACAGAGAGACACTGACAATAGTGCCAGGAATGGCACAGTTCAGGCAGCGTTTTGTTCTATTACACATAGGGTCACTATGAGTTGGACCCAATTCCATGGCAACTAACTCCATCACCAACATATATCTATCTATTAGATGGATATATATATATATGTATATATATATATATATATATATATATATATATATATATATATATACACACATGCATATTTGGTGTGGGGGCTGGGATTTAGCTCAGTTGGTAGAGTGCCACTTTGCAATCTCTAAGGTCCAGAGTTAGATTCCCAGCACTGCAAAAATGGGAGAAGGACCTGGTAATCCACTCCTAAGGCAATCCAGAAACAGTCAGGCATTGAAAACCCTGTGAGGGTTGCTGCGAGTCAGACACAATTCGATGGCACCTAACAACAACAACATATTAGGTGTGATCCAAAAATATGGTGATTTAAATTTAAAAAATTCATTACAGCAAAAGACACATTGTTACTAATCACACTCCAAGTACTCCCTGTGTCTTGGAACACACTTATCCCATCATTCTTGTCACTTTCTGAATCACTTTCTGGAAGTCCTCTTTCATGAGTGTCTTTAGTTGTATTATTGTGACTGCTTTGATGTCCTGAATGATTCAAAACATTTACCTTTCCTGGTCATTTTGACTTTGGGGAAGAGCCAAAAGTTCCACAGTGCCAGATACAGTGAATAAGGTGGCTGAGGACATACGGTAATGCTTATTTGACAGAATTGCCATACCAGAAGTGTTGTTTGTGATCCATGATTCATGTTTCTCAACTGTAGCTCACACCCAACTGACTGCACCAAACAAGTTGAAACTTGTCACACATTGTTACTAAGGTTCTATGCATCACTTGCTTCTTCTCGTATTAAAGATCCCTGCTTTTCTGTTTGATGGCACATGGCAGCAGAATTCACTGTAATATTTGATCACACTTTGCATATATGTTCTATTGATTCTGTTTCTCTGAAGAACCCTAACTAATACAGGTGGCGAGAACAACTCCATGGAAATTTCCCAGTGCACTGAAGGCCCTACTGTGAAAGGTCTTCAAGGGGCACAAGTCACAGTATATTTATGTGTGTGGTGCCCCAGCAATCTACAGCATGTTTGCCTGGAGTGAGCTCATGTTGGTGTACACAGAAAATGTTGTGTTAAATAATATCAGTGGGTAGTGTAACCTACTGAAGAGTTCCATAAAAGTGTGGTGAAGAGCTATAGCTTTGTAGTTTGATTCCATATAGCCAATTAGTGTTTGGTCCCTGTGTCCTACTGAGGAACTTGCACAAATTATTCAAAATCCTTATACCTCTGTTTACTCAACTGAAACAATACATACTTACAAGGCTTACATGAGATCTAAATGAATAAAAATACCAATGTGCCTAGAAGTGTGTTTGGTACATGGTAAGCACTCTATCAGCATTTATTGTTGCTATCTTTCTGATTATAGTTATGAAATTTCCAATTAGACTTGTCTTAGGATCAAGTTAAAGCATTGTATTGCTCTAAGCATCAAATAAGAAAGTTTAAATTTTCTGAACTAGTACCCTGATATGTTTTGCATGTGACTATTGGGCCACTGAGAAATAGATTTATGAAAACACAGAGGGAGGTATCAAAAGATTATATCCCTCTCATGTCCATCCAGATGGAATTCAGAGCAGAGAAGTGTGTGCAGTGAGAGACATATTTGGTGGGAGATGGGAATGACTGCTGTATTTTTATTGTTTCAGCATTGCTGTGAGTGTGCACATTTGTACAGAAAGCATATATTTCTTGGATAGCTCTAATATACATGAAATACTTCCTCATCTCCCCCATTTTTTTCTTTATGGCAATTTATTTACTTTACTCTTCTTTGTCCCTGTCTCCTTACTCCAATCTCATAAATGTTGTTGTTGTTAGGTGGGGTCAGGTTGGTGTCTGACCCTATGTACAACAGGCAAAACATTATTGTCAGTGCTTCTCTGCTATTCTAAGGGTTTTCAGTGGCTGATTGTTTTTTGGGAGTGGGTTGCTGGGTCCTTCTCTCAAGCCTACCGCAGCTGGTGTTCCCAGGTGGTCTCTTATCCAAGTACCAACCAGGCTCAACCCTGCTTAGCTTCCGAGATCTGAAGGGACTGGATGCCATAGTGGTACGGCTGCAGGCAATCTCATAAATAATATTCTTCTTTTCTGTGTCATTCAAAAGGAGTCACAGGGACTTTAAACTAATTGATGCAACTGTAAAGGGGGAAACAAAAGGCAAAGGAATATAGTGTCACTTTAGGAAGAAGAGATATGTTATTTGACAGCAAAGATAGATGTGGCTGTGATTGAGGTGAAATATAGGAAAAAGGAAAGAATAGAGAGAATGATTCAGATCTCCAAGGCAGAGGGAAACTCAGTGAAGGAAACATTCCTGCGGTGGTGTAGGATAGAAGCAGCTGGCTAAAATGTTAACAGTACTAATCATGTACACATGGCCTATTGCCAGGGCTGGAATGAGAGCAAAATGGGCTTAGACTCACATACTTAGATTCACATACTTCTATGGACTCACACGTGCACACACACATGGACATTTTAAGGGTCACAAATGATTGCATTACTCTGTTCATGTCAAAATGAAGAAAAAGGAAAATCATAGAAACAGATAGTACATTAGTGGCTGCTTAGGGCCAAGGAAGATAATAAAAGTTAAAGGATATGGGATTTCTCTTTGAGGTTATGAAGTGTTCTAACATTGACTCTGGAGATGGTCACATATAACTGTGAATATAGTAAAAGCCATTGAGTTTTACAGTCTAAGTAAATGAGTTGTGTGGTTGTTGTTGTTGTTGTTATGTTCCGTCAAGTCAGCATCCGACTCATAGAGATCCTCATAGGGTTTTCAATGGCTGACTGTGTTGAGATTGCCTTGGGAGTGGATTGCCAGGCCCTTCTCCCATTTTTGCGGTTCTGGGAATCAAACTCGGGACCTCAGCGACTGCAGTCCAGCGCTCTACCAACTGAGCTAAATCCCAGCCCTTAAGTAGATCTTTTGTGTTGTTGTTAGGTGCCGTCGAGTCGGTATCCAACTCATAGCGACCCTGATAGGGTTCGGGATTGCCTTGGGAGTGGATAGCCAGGAGTTGTGTTGTATGTGAATTATATTTCAACAAAGCTCTTTATAAATGAGTAAAAAGGAAAAATAAAGTAAAGAAGATATTAAGATGTTTGAAAAAGTAAACTAATAAATATGTGTAATTTCTTTGCAATATATAATATAATTAAAGGAGCATAACCTGAGTTCAGAGACCACCTCAAAAATAGGTTTAATGCATTAGACACAAATGACAGGAGACCAGAAGAGTTGTGGCACGACATAAAAGATATTATTCAAGAAGGAAGCAAAAAGTTCTTAAAAAGACAAGAAAAAAAGAAAAGACCAAATTACATGTCCAAAGAGACACTGGATCTTGCCCTTGAACATCGAGCAGCTAAAGCAAAAGGAAGACATGCTGAAGTTAAGGAAATAAACAGAAGATTTCAGAAGGCAGCTCGAGAAGACAAAAACAAATATTATAATGACATGTGCAAGGAGCTGGAGGCAGAAAACCAAAAGGGAAGAACACACTCTGTGTTTCTCAAGCTTAAGGAAGTGAAGAAAAAATTCAAGCCTCGAGTGGCAGTAGTGAAAGATTCTACAGGGAAAATATTA
>VMDO01006356.1:0-101305 GCA_007922755.1 Pedetes capensis
CTATTGTCAGTGCTTCTCTGCTGTTCATAGGGTTTTCAATGGCAGATTGATTTTTGGGAGGGGGTTGCCAGGTCCTTCTCCCAAGCCTACAGCACCTGGTGTTCCCAGGCGGTCTCCCATCCAGGAACTAACCAGGTCGGACCCTGCTTAGCTTCCGAGATCTGATGGGATCGGATGCCACAGGGCTACCGCTGCAGGCTCTCTATGGTGTAACAGATGTAAAAAAAAAAATAGGGACCTCTTGACTATAAAAAACACCCAATAAAAAATAAAAACATTTGGCATATCCTCAAAAAGTTAAACAGAATTATCACATGATCCAGAAATTCCACTCTTAGCAATACATCTAAGAGAATTAAAAACAGGTTTAAACAAAAACTTGTATATAAGTGTCTATTACACCAATATTCATAATAGCTGAAAAGTTGAAACAACTCAAATTTTCATCAACTGATGAATGGATAAACAACATGTGGCATATGGGGGTTAGAGAGGAGCTCAGTGATAGAGCATGTGCTTAGCATGTGCAAGCCCTGGGTTCAATACTTAGTACCAAAAATAAATAAATAAATAAATACGGCATATTCAATCAGCCAAATAAAACGGAATGAGGTACTGATATATGTCACAACCTGAACCTTAAAAAACTTATGCCAAGTGAAAGAAGGCAGACACAAAAGGCCACATATTTTATATTTCATGTAAATGAAGTACCCAGAATAGGAAGCCATATTGCCTTAATCTGTTTTCTCTTGATACAGCTGATACTTCAGCCAGTAATTTATAAGGAAATGTATTATTATTTATTTATTTATTTATTTATTTTGTGGTAATGGGGGTTGAACCCAGGGCCACCCGCTTGCATCCTCTGCAAGTGCTGGACCACTGAGCTGCACCCTCAGCCCATTTTTTTAATTTTTTGAGACAGGGTCTCGGTAAATTAAGCCGGCTGCCTCTGGTCTCAAACTTGCGATCCTCCTGCCTCCGCCTCCCCAGCCGCTGGGATTACAGGTGTGAGCCATTGTGCCCGGCAATGTATTTTTTATGTTTGGATGTTGGGAAATCCAGGAGCATATCAACAGTATCTGTGCAATATCTAGCGAGTTTCTTGTTGTATTATAATGCAGTGGAGGGCATCACATGGCAAGACAGAGTAAACCAGAGAGAGCTTGCTTTCATAACAAAGCCACTTCATCATAACCCGTTAAAACCTTAACCCATGGATGGATTAATCCACCATAAGAGCAGAGCTCTCAATTTCATTGTCTTTCTATGTAGCCCAGGCTGGTATGGAACTTGTGATCTTCCTGCCTCAGTATAGGGATTTCAGGCATGTGCCACCACGCATGGCTTCTTGCTAATTAAAAAAAGTAGCCATTTCCTTAAACATTTCATACTTAGTTATTTTATATTCTGTACCAATAACTTCGAGTTTGAGGAGGCAACTCTTCCCCAGGTGTCTTTTGAGTGCCTGCCAACCTCGGGGAGGGTGCATTTTCTGGCACTATATCTGATAGTGTTTCTCTGTTATTTATATGGTTTTCAATGTCTAATTGTTTTGGTAGTGAGTTGCCATGCCCTTCTCCTTAGTCACTCTCAAAGCTCAGCTGAAACCTGCCCACCGTAGGTGACCCTGCTGGAATCTGTAATACCAATGGCATAGCTTTCAGCACCACAGCAACATGCAAGCCCCCACAGTATGGCAAACAGACAATTTTGTTGTTGTTGTTGTTAGGTGCTATGGAGTTAGTATCTGATTCATAGCAACCCTATGCACAACAGGCGAAACACTATTGTCAGTGCTTCTCTGCTGTTCATAGGGTTTTCAATGTCAGATTGATTTTTGGGACTGGGTTGCCGGTCTGTCACCCAAGTCTACAGCACCTGGTGTTCCCAGGCCATCTCCCATCCAAGGACTAACCAGTCCTGACCCTGCTTAGCTTCCGAGATCTGACGGGATGGGATGCCACAGGGCTACGGCTGCAGGCAGTGTCTAATATAGGAGAGACTAAGTGAACAAACAAATGATTAGCATACATTGGAATCCACTCTGAAATGATGAAGCAGGAACTGAAGCTTCATGACTGGGCTTCTGGGTTAGTAGAACATTAGGATCCCATCTTTGCTTCAGTAATTTTGATGATAGCTCCGGTGCCTTAGCAAGAATTTAAATAGTTTCCACCTCCTAATTCAGGGCATGAAAGTGATTATTGTAGTGACTTTTTTTTTTTTTTTTTTGTGATGAACGGAGGGTCTTGCACATACTTTGCAAGTGCTCTACCTTTGGGAAGTGCCCCCAGCCCATTTTTTATTTTTTTTATATTGAGACAGGGTCTTGCTAAGTTATTCAGGCTGCCTCTGGCCTTGGACCTGTGATCCTCTCACCTCTGCCTCCTGAGTTCCTGGTATTGCGCTTGTGAACCACAATGCTAGTTTTTTGTTTTTTGTTTTTTTTAATTATAACATTTTATCTGAAGGTACACAAAAAATATCAATTGCTTTAAATATGCAGTTACTGCCTGAAGCCGTAGCCCTGTGGCATCCGATCCCGTCAGATCTCGGAAGCTAAGCAGGGTCAGACCTGGTTAGTACCTGGATGGGAGACGGCCTGGGAACACCAGAAGCTGTAGGCTTGGGAGAAGGACCTGGCAACCCCCTCCCAAAAATCAATCTGCCACTGAAAACCCTACCTAGAGATTGATTCCAGAGAAGGGAGAAGGACCTGGTAATCCACTGCCCAGGAAATCTCAATCAATCATTGAAAACCCTATGAGGAAAGCTGTGAGTCAGACTTAGTGGCGGCACCTGACAACAAGAGTTTAGCTTGGTGACTGCTGGCCAGGTCATGGGACTTGTTTTTCTTAGAAGAATGGAATTTGATTTGGTGACTGTTGACCGAGTCGTTACCTGCCTCCTTTGAAAAATGGGACTTAAGACCATGAGACTCATGTGATTTTACTGAAACTTAGTTAACAGGTTGCTTGGTGACTTCTTTGCCTCAGTAGTTCCCTGTTTCCAGGTCCCAATTCCCTGGACCTGCCTGAAACTTACTAACTCCCATCAGTTGCTGAGTTTCTTTTCTCCATGCTCCTCTCCTCCATAGCCTGGTCTATCTTCTTTTTGAGGCCTGGTTGGTAACCTTTCTTTCTTTTTAACAGAATGTTCTATCATAGTGGGTTTTCAGACTATGGACTGTGAGATCCACCCCTCCCTATCTTTTCTCTAACATCTTTTTTCTCCTCTGGCTCTTGAGATTGAGGTTCTCTGTTAAGAATGTTTGTATATAATTCTTGAAATTTATCCCTCATATTTAAAGGAATTCCAGAAGGATACTTCATATGCATTCATATTTACTTTTGTTTCAATTTTTGGTCCACCTTGGTTTCTGTTTTTCTAATGGTCCCATTCTCTTTATCTTTCAGTAAGCTAAATCCAGAGTTCTCTAAAGTGACTTTCTCTTAAGAATTCGATTCAACATCACTTCACTTAGGCTAAGAGGTAGCAGCCTATTGCACATCTTTTTCCTCAGCATCCACCTTAAGATCTGGTCTAATGGTTTTAATCTTAACTATCACACATGTAACCTTAAATCCTCCCAAGCTCAAGTTAAATGAAAAATATAAAGCCCCCTTCCTTTTATTTTATGTATTTATTTATTTACTTATTTTTGTGGCACTGAGTATTCAACCCCAAGGCTTCAATCATGCTAGGCAAGTACTCTACCACTGATCCATGTCTCTAGACCCCTCCTCTCTCTCTTTAGGCTTATTACTCATGGGATGAAGCAGTATAGTGTAATGGTGGAGAACATGAACTCAGTAACCAAACTGGCTTACTTACTATTTGTGTTTCTTCTTCTTCTTCTTCTTCTTCTTCTTCTTTTTTTTTTTTTTTTTTTTTTGTGGTACTGGGGGCTGAACCCAGGGCCTTGCGCCTGCATGCTTTGCTTTTCAAGTGCTGGACCACTGAGCTGCGCCTCCCGCCCTCTTTTTTTTTTTTTTTTTTAATTACTTTTTTGAGACAGGGTCTTGCTAAATTACACAGACTGCCTCTGGTCTCGAACTTGCGAGCCTCCTGCCTCTGCCTCCCGAGCAGCTGGGATTATAGGCATGCACCACTGCTCTGGCCTCTATTTATATAACTTCTAAGCCTTTGTTTCTTCATCTGTACTACAACAGTGGAAGAATGGTTTCTTTTAAGGAATTTGTTGAGCCATTACTAAAGGCAGGAGGGGATGGATACTGGGTAAACAAGGACAAGGTGGCCTATAATCTCAGGGGCTCAGGAGGTAGAGGCAGGAGGATTGCAAGTTTGAGGCCAGAGGCAGCCTGCATAATTTACAGAGACCTTGTCTCAAGATAAAAAATTAAAAAGGCTGGGGGTACAGCTCAATGGTACAGCAAAGTATGCACAAAGCCCTGGGTTCAGCCTCCCAGTATCCGGCAAAACAAAACCCATGAAGGACAAACGTCTACTACAGGAAGGACAGCAAATTGTTGCCTGATGTAACTTCTCTTTGTAAGGTTTCCCTAATACATTAACTCATGTACAATGTTTTTAACAAAAAGGATACATAGTAACCTGAGATTTCTGTTTATGCTTGTGGCTGAAAAAGAAGGGCAGGTTTTTTTTAATTTAAAAAATATAAAAAGCATTTAATTAGCATTCTACTGAATAAAGTACTTTCACACACCTTGGTTAATTTAATCCTTGCAATAGCCCTGGGGAGTAGGTCCTATCAGCTTTACTTAATGGTAAGGAAACCTAGTAAGGAGAAGTACATTTGAATGTAAAATTTACAGATGGAAGTAGTGTTATACATAGACTACCATTAGCACCACCGTTGTATTGTGTTCTGTTTTGGTAGCCATTACATGGTAATCATTTTTTCGTTTGCTAAATTCTAGGCACTGTTCTAGGCACTGGGGTTACACAGGAGTAAAAGAAACATCAGTGCACGCTTTAACTTTATATTCTAGTCGGGTAGGTGCAGGGTGACAATAAAATAAATAAGAAACATTTACGGTATGGCATATGGTGGTAAAAGCTGTAGAGTAAAACCAAGTAGGGAAGGTAGGAGTGTGCAGGTATGTTTCAATTTTACACAGGGTGGTATGAGTTTGTTATCTATTCCTCCTTGACTACAGTTCTTCCAGTACAGTAACCGATCTCACTCCCCTTTACCTTCATACTCCCAGCACTAAGCACCAGGCATTCAAGGAGCCAGTAACTTCGTTTGGTGGTCATGGTTTTTTAAGACAGGGTTTCACTATGTAGCTTTAAACTGGCCTTGAACATGCGATCCTCCTGTCTCAGCCTCCCAAGTGCTGGGATTACAGGTGTGTGCCACCGTGCCTGGCAATAACTCCATACTGAGTAAATTATAAGCCTTCTCACAAAGGCCTATTAAGTAGATATTGCTTACAAACTTCATTAATTGAATCCAATAATTTGTGATTAGCTTTATTCATCCCATTAATTTAATAAGTGAAGTTCTTTTTAGCATGTTTTCATTACAGAATGAAACCTGTATTAAATATTACAGTCCTTTTTATATATTTCAAGCATCTAGTTACCTGATTACTGCGCGTTAAATTTCAGTGTGTAAGCACTTAAAACGAAAATAAACCCACCATATCCTTTAACAGGTCTTTTTCTCTCTTTTTGCAGTAGTGAAGGGCAGAGGCTAGGCAAGTGCTCCACAACTGAGCTGCACACCCCGCCCCCCCAGCTTCTCCTTTTTTTTCCTGAGACAGGGTCTCACTAAATTACTCAGGTTGCCTCTGGCCTCAAATTAGCAATCCTCCTGCCTCAGCCTCGAGAACAGCTGAGAATTATAGGCCAGCCTTAAGGTGCCCGGCCTGCCAGTTATTCCTTGTTGTGAAGATTTTTCTAGGGACAAAACAGCACTTGGAGTTTCTATTGAGGTTCTGGATCTGGCCCACGTATGAGTTTACCCATCTTCAATGAACCAAGAGAGCAAAGTGTCAACTGCTGGAAACCAAACCACAACAAGCTATTAATTCTCTAACAAGCCTCCGAAGTGCCCCGCTGGAACCTTGACCTCAAGATGGCGTCGCGTAGTCATAAGATTCAATAAGCTCCAATCAAAAATGGCAGGGTGGGTCGTAATTTACGACTCAAGCCTTTCTAGTCCCCACTAGGCGGCCCTTCTCTATGGTTCTTCGTTTCTGTACAGTGAGTCTGAGCCAAGAGTGGAGACTTTCTAGGTACACTCTTCTCTATGGTTTCCCGTCCCCGCCCCCGGGCGCAGTGCACGCTGGGGAAGAGGAAGACCTCCAGAAGCTCCCCGCGCAGCGAGGCTGTGTTTGCGGCCTGTGCGAGTAGGCGCTTCGGGACCGATCTTCCCTTCCGCCAGCGGCGCGTAAAAACCTCGAACTAGTGGAACCCGCTCGTAATTCTGAGCTCAGAGGCGGTGAAGACAGTACCGTTTTCTCAGCGGCGGGTGAGTTCACGCCTCTGAACACGTGTGGAGACCGGCCGACCGGGTACCTCAGCTGGGGGAGGAGGAAAAGCCAGGTTGGGTGCGAAAGGCTGGGGTGGGGTTGAGGCGATGGCGGGTGGGGTAGGGGTACAGAAGCGGTGGGGAGGGGGAAGGGGATGGGCAAGAGGGTTAGGTCTCTCCGCCCCTCTAAGGCCTCGAAAACCAGTGGCCGCTGCTGTCCGCGGAGGCCAGACCCACATCTTGAGCGTTCCTCCTTGCATTGTCGCCCGTTTTCCCTTTCCTTTCCACGTCCCGCCTCGGAGTGAGTCACCTCGACCCCATCTGGGTTCCGCGTTAGCCACAAAACGATCTGTCGGCCCCTGGGGGATAATCTTTGAGCCCCTCACACTCCCTTTTTAAAAATGGAACGTGCGGCCCCCCCGACCCCCGCCCCTGGTAGGTTTTTCTGGGCCTAGGACACACTGGTCTTAGGCTCTGCCTTGAAGCCAGGCTGCACCCACCTTTTTTAGCGAGATGCTGGCCATCCTCCTTGCTTTCCTCTTTGACTATCTAGAGCTCGCCACCGTGTAAACGCCTCCCCCTCCCCGAATTTAGCTAATCCCTATTTTTTTTTAAAGCACTTTCCTGGCATAAGATTGACATGAGTTCCACCGTCCTGCCCCCTTTCTGCATTGATGGATGCAGTAAACTGTATCTTCATTCATTCTATGCACTACCAACCTTCACATTAAAATATAATGTTTATTACCCTTCTTTGGTCTTGATTATTGCTTTATAAGTATGTTTTTCGAAATATATTTAGGAGCATGAAGGTTATTTTGAAGTTATGTGATATGGATTTATATTGCCATAGAAATGTCATTTTGATTTTGGGCAGTGAGGCCGACCAAAAGGAGAGAAGAGATTGGACTTCTTGCACCAGACTGTTTTAGTGTTGAAGTAGAGTGCATTACGTAATTGGCAGTATTGTATAAACAATTTTTGTATTGTCTTTAAGCTTTAAATTTTTTTGTTTTTACAGCTTTAAAAAAACCTGTATTTTGAGATCGTTTTAGACTTCCAGAAGAATTTCAGAAGTAATGTAGACAGTTCTGATTACCATTGTTATTAAGTCTGTAGATGGAATTGGGAAGGATTGATAATAGTGTTTTCTACTCCATGAACATGGTTATTTGTGTGGGAGCTTTAATTTTTTAAAGGTTATTTCAAAACATTCAGAGGCTTAGAAAGGCATTCCGTTGGTCATCCATTTTTGTGATTCAGGTAGATGTTATGCAATTCTAATAATTCGTTTAACTTTTTTAAAGCCTTGGTTTTCTTAAACTGTAGAATGAAGACTATAATAATACCGTTTTCAGAAATTGCTGGGGCTGGGTATTGAGAAAACCAATTTTAAAATTCTTAGTACAATATTCAAGTAACATATATAGTGTTTAATCCATATTAATTGATATTATTTGTTACTTAAGAATTTTGGGTGAGGTTCAAGAGCCTTACCCTGACCTTTATTTACATTTCTCATTGATACGTTGTAAAACACTTTGTAGTAGAGTGAAGACAGCCTTTATGTTGGTAATTTCAGGATAGTGGGGAGCCTTCAAGTCTCCAACCATGTTCATTTGGATAAGTTAGCTTCTTCATCTGTAAAGAACATAAATCTACATCAGGTAATTTGTGAGATTAAATAATATAGTGAACACTTTTGGAAAAAAATGACAGTATTGATATTTTTATTAAATCACTTTGGGATTACTAGATTTCCTCTTTTTTAGGTCACAAAAGTTTTTTTTTTCCCCTTCTATAGAGTACCAAAGACTTTCAGAGAAAAAGTTTTATTTTCTCATTTTGCATATAGCCACTCTTTATATAATGATTTTGACTTTTTGTGATTTATGTCTTTATTATACTATGTTGAGTCTGTGAATATGTATTTTAGACAAATGCTCTACCACTGAGCTACAACCCCAGCCCAATATATATATTTTAAATGAAATTCATCAGTGTTAACATTGGGTAACGACTTCAGACCTAATGGGAGTTTGGGGTTTTTCAAGTTGTTCCTTTTTGACCAGAAACAAATTACCAATTTATCTCATTTTTGCATGATTTAGAGAAAGCTTATGTTGTTTTATAGCTTCAAAAGCAAAAATAGAGCTGGGCCCTGTGGTGCATGCCTGTAATTCCAGCAGCCCGGGAGGCAGAGGCAGGAGGATCGCAAGTTCGAGACCAGAGGCAGTCTGTGTAACTTTGAGAGACCCTGTCTCAAAAAGTAAAAAAAAAAGGGCTAAGGGTGCAGCTCATTGGTCCAGCATTTGCAGAGCATGCAAGCACAAGGCCCTGGGTTCAACCACCAGTACTGCAAAAATAATAACATTAAATTGTTAACATCCTTAATCTTATCATCTTGTAAAAATATTCTATGTATTTTTAAATCTTTTTTCTAATACTACTATTGCCATTTGTAAAAGGGGATTTTGAATCTTTTTTCTTTCTTATTTTTAATTTTTTTGGTGTTGGAGATGGAATCCAGGGTCCCACACATGCTAGACAGCACACTGCCTTTGAGCTATAGCCCTAGACCTTGATTTCTTTTCTCTTTTCTTTTTTTCCTTTGCGGTAATTGGGAGTTGAACCTAGGGTCTTACACATGCTAGGCAAGTGCTCTGCCACTGAGCTGCACCTTCAGCCCCTTTTTTATTTTTCAGTCTGGGTCTTCACAGGCTGCCTCCAGCCTTAAACTTGTAATCCTCCTGCTTTTACCTCCCAAATCGCTGGAATAACAGATGTATACCCCCAGCTCTGGTTCTTTATTGCCTTCATAAAGTATTTTTTTTGGGGGGTGTGAATGGAGGAGGGGTACTTGGAGTTGAACCCAGGGCCTTGCATGCGCTAGGCAAGCTCTCTACCACTGAGCTACACCCCCATCCCTTTTTTATTTTTATTTTGTGACACAGTCTTGCTAACTTGTCCAGGCTGGCCTTGAACTTGCAATTCTCCTGCCTCAGCCTCCAAAGTAGCTGGGATTACAGGTCTGTGCACAGCTCAAAGCTTTTTGAATACCTTGTGTACCCTTTAAAAATTTATTTGAGACTAGCAGGAAGTAAAAGAAGATCACTCAGAATTATTGGTATTACTTTTTTTCGCTTTTTATTCTGACCTAATTTCAGGAAAATGTTGCCAGAGTAGTACAGTGAATTCTCAACAGTCTTATACCCACATTCCCCAGATGTTAACATTTTACCAATGTGCCTTATTCTTTACTATTATTCCTCCATAGTTTTCTTTGGAAGTGTTTTGTTAGTAAGTTGCAGATATGATGCCCCTTATTAAAGTAAGTTACCAAACTATATTTTGTGAAAAATAGGAAATTGTTTTTCTTACTTAACAGCAGTACAATGATCAAAATGAGGAAATTAACAGCTATAAAATACTATCTAATCCTTATATCTTATGTTTTGCCAGTGGTCCTGAATTGATAATGCTTTTTTGATTATTTTTTTTTAATAGCAGCTTTTGGATTTAGTTTAATGATATAGCACTTGCCTAGCATGTATGAAGCTCTTGGGTTCAACCCCTCAGTAGCAGAGGGGGTGACAAAAGCTAAAACAGCAGCTTTATGAAGGTGTAATTGATATAGCATTCAATGATTTTTAGTAAATGTCAGAGTTGTACAATCATTACCTCTAAAGAATATCTCTTGCCTATTTGCAAGTGACTCTGTTCCACCCTTGTTGATGGCAACCACTAATATATCTATAAACATAGGGTTGGTTGTCTTTTAAGCATTGAAAATGGTGAATTAACAAAGTGGACATTTGTCAGGAAAAAAATAAGCTTGCTTTTCGGTGATTCACATCATTCAAGCATGGAGTGTTCCTCTCTCTCTCTCTCTCTCTCTCTCTCTCTCTCTCTCCCTCTCCCTCTCCCTCTCCCTCTCCCCCTCCCCCTCCCCCTCCTCTTCTCCTTTCTCTTCCCCTACCCTTTCTTTGCGGTGGTGCTAGGAATTGAACCCAGGGCCTTGCCTATGTTAGACAAGTGCTCTACTTATGCCCCCAGCCCATGGAGTATTTTTGTGCTTCTGAAAAGCTTTGCTGTGAAAGAAATGTTTCTTTTAAACACTTCCTGTTTTTCTTCGGGCATAGAACACTTTTTTTTTGTTTTGTTTTGTTTTTTGGTAGGAATGATTGATTACTACAGAGTTCAATTCTGTGGAAATTCAGTTTGTGAAATAATATTTTAAAGGAAACACTTTGCTTTGGGTGGGGCAGTTATATCAGTCTCTAGAGTACCTAACAGGCTATAAGCAGGGCTTGAAACATGTTACATTAACAGTTACTTGTATTCATTATAGAGCCACAGGAGTAGCTGTAAAACTTTAGTGATTTAAATTTCACTCTTAATTTTTACTCTTTCAGCACTAATACAAATAATACCTGCAAGAGAACTTGACACATGATTAGAACTAGATGTTCATTGAATGAATGAGTTGTACATTAGTGTTTACTGGGGGAAACTACTGGTTCATTCTTATAATTTTGAATATTTGACATACAATGTCTTGATAGAGCTAGTCTATAAATCTCTCCCTGGTGAAATATTTTGTTTTTCTGGGTAAGTCTGAATTGGAGGAATACATATAAGGAATATTTCACTTTATTTTGTATATGTGTGGTATTCCTAGCAGTTCAGAAAAAAGAATGATTTGAAAGAAAAGAAAAAAATGAAAAGAAGAACAGAGTACATGCATATATTGAGTAGTATAGGTAAATCTTAGATATTTTTCTTTTTTAGACTTAATCATTGAGATAAAAATTATACACAATAAAATTTACCCATTTTCATTTCCGTGAGGTATTTTTGGGGGAGGGTGTTGGTAGGGATTGAACCCAGGGTTTCAGCGCATGCTGAGCAAGTGCTCTACCAACTGAGCTAAACTCCCAGCTCTGTTTTTTTTTTTTTTGGGGGGGGGGCGCTTGTTTTGTTTTTTGTTTTACATAGTCTGAGGAGATTGAACCCTGGGTCTCATGCATGCTTTGCAAGCACTCTGCCCCCTGAGCTGCATCCCCTACTCCATTTTTTACTTTTCATTTTGAGTCGGTCTCACTGAGTTATGCATGCTGCCTCTGGCTTCAACTTTGCAATCCTTCTGCCTCTGCCTCCTGAGTGACTGGGATTACAGGCATGCGCCACCATGCCCAGCTTCTTGACATATGCAAACAACTGTGTGACCATTACTACACTAGATACAGATAGGGAACACCTCTGTCTTAGATGGTTGTTTTTGTTATTTTAGACAGTAAAGGTTCCTAGTTAGCAGGTAAAAATACTTTGAACTTTTTAAAAGTTAAACACAATTTTTAAAAATACTTTTTAATTGATTTCACTGCTAATATAATTCTGCATCTCTTTGTTAAATTCCAAATACAATCTCTCAGCAAATGCTATTGGCTGTCTTCAAAATATATCCAGAATCCCAGCTGCTCGTAGTGGCACACACTTGTAATCCCAGCACTCAGTAGGCTGAGGTAGGATGATTGAGACGAATTCAAGGCCATCCTTGTCTACATAGTGAGTGTGAGGCCAGCCAGAGCTACACAGCAAGACTCTAAAAACCAAACAAAAACAAAGCACAGAATCCTGAATCCAGCACCTTAGTAACCACTTTCACCACTACCAGTTGTTTCAAAAGCCATGGTCTCTGTTATTTTATCTTTTTATTTTTTCATTCAGGCTCTTGTGGTGTAGCCCAGGCTGGCTTCAAACTCAGAATATTCCTGCCTCCATGTTCCAGGTGTGGAGACATGTGCTACCATGCCCAGCTTTCAAGCCATTGGCTTTCGTCACTGTCTCTTGTCTGGATTATTAAAATAATCTCTTGCTTCCATCTTGTTCCCTTCCAATGTTAATAGCCGGTGATAGTGTTAAAATTTAAATCCAATCAAAACCCTTTCAGAAGTTTTCCATCCCATGGAAAGTAACAACCAAAACCTTTATAATGTGCTACAAAGCTCTACAGGTTCTGAACCTCTTCCCCAGGTAATACTCAGTGTTTATCTCTGACTTTCCTCATTTACTCTTACAGGCATACTGTGCTTGTTGTTCCTCCATCAGACACACTATGCCTACCTCAAGCTTTTTGTATTTGCTTTTTCCTTTGCTTGGAAGGCTTTTCCCTCTGATATGATTGGGGCTTCCTGCCTAGCCTCTTTCAAATCTTTGTTCAAATCTTTACTTACTTTGTGAGACCTGATCACCAGAATTGAAATAAACCTTCCCCAGCTCCCTTCCCTGCTTTATTTTTCTACAAAACACCTACCAACACCTTGTAATTTATTCTGATAAATTATTATGTATTGTATTACTATTCTTATTTATCTTTTATTTTTCAGTAACAACTGATAAGGTTTGCTTATGGTTGTAAGTTCATTTTCATTTTTATATGGCAAAACATAGAATTAGGTTAATTCTCAATTTAATGTTTAAAGTGAGCATTCATACTTATCGAAGATTATCAGAAATGTTTTCTGAATTTCCATCGAAGGGGCCATTATCTTCTTAAAGAAAAAATGGAATATTAATAAAACTTGACCATTAACTGATATTTTTCACTTGAAGGCTAGCGCATGATTAAGCAGGTTTAAGCAAGTTTTGAGCTCCAAATAAAAGGGAAGAATTTCATAGAAAGAGGTGGAATTAGTATATTGGCATAAACTAAAAAATATATCTGGTTAACTCTTAACGTTAAAAGTCATAAAATACACCTTAAACAATAAGGATATTTGTTGTTAGGTGCTGACAAGTCATGTCCAACTCATAGTGACCCTCATAGGGTTTTCAATGTCTCATTGTTTCTGGGGACTGAGTTGCCAGGTTCTTCTCTCATTTTTGTCATGCTGGGGGTCAAACCCAGGGCCTCAGAATGCAGAGCAGCACTCTACCAATTGACTTAAACCCTAGCCCTACTAAGTATATAATTTTATTTTTAAGATTTATATATAATATTGATGAGAGAAAAGTGGTGCTAAAAAATGAAATGTTTGTTGTTAAGTGCCATTGAGTTGGGTCTGATTCATATCGACCATATGTACAACAGAATGAAACACTCCCTTAATGACCCAATTTTGTCAACATTAGGAGGCTACGCATGGGGCTATTGCTAGCCTAGGACCTAGCATGTAGTTGTTAAACATATTTGTCTATTGAGCTCCTTGGACCTTGTTTACCAATTCATTTATTGATCAGGTTATTTAACAGGTAATATACCAACTGCCCTCCTAAGAAAGACTAAGATAGAGTATTATAATACAAAAGCTTCTGTAAGTAGGACAGTAGCCTCTGTTTTAAAAGGAGTTGTATCCTCCTGCATCCTTCCACTTAGAATATTTGTTTTTGTTTTAGGGCAGAAAATATTACAAGATTATTAAATTCCATACATACACAGTCTTACAATCTTGCATTCTTTTCCTTTGTAGTACATGCTTTAAAGCATTTCTAATACCTTGTTGTGTATGAATCATCTTAGGAACCTGGAAAGGTTTCTAAATATTATAAATATACTATTTTCTGAAATTGATGTTTTGGTTTTATAGACTATTAACAAGTCAGAGGAACAGTTTGAGGAAGAACACTTGTGAGCATGATGGACATGCTTGTCTATTTTAAGGAAATGTCTAATAAACAGGTGAAAAGATACTGAACCTTATTAATGATCAGGAAAATATAAGTTGAAGTAAGATTTTTTTTTCTAAATTTACATTCTTAGAAATTAAACACTGATGTATTCCACCAATGATGAGGATATGAGGAAAGGGGATACTTATGTATAGGTGATAGGCATAAAAATCTGTGCACTAGTTTTGGGGGATGATTTAGAAGTAATGGTGGATGCTTGTGGTAGTCTGTATTATAGAATTACTTGCACAGGTGCATAGAGTTGTATGTTCATTATGTCTAGGAATGTTTAATGTTACTTGTAAGAGCTAAAATGTGGAGCCAACTATTAATGTTGATTAAATAATTATATGTCTATATTATTATAATTTGCTATATTACAAAGACTAGAACTTTATGCGCTGATGTGGAGAAAAAGTGATAATGAGGGAGAAATGTAGGTAATAATACAGTGTGACTATACTGATTAAAGAAAAGCACAGATGATAATTATTATAGTGAGAGTTTGTATATAGAAAGCTGTTAGAAAACACAGATATATATCAAACTGTTAGGAAAATATGACTTAGTACTTTTTATCTTTTCTTTATTGAAGAGTGAATAAACCAATTATAAAACATTAAAGAAACCAAGGGTGGTGGTGCATGTCAGTAATCCCAGCACTTACAAGGCTGAGGCAGGAGGATCAAAAGTTTTTTGAGGCCAGTCTGGGCTACACAGTGAGGCACCCTGTCTAACAACAACAACAAAACACAAGAGATAATAGTGGACCTTTTTTTGGGGGGGGGGGTTGTTTGTTTGTTTGTTTGTTTGTTTTTGGCGATACTGGGGGTTGAACCCAGGGCCTGGCACTTGCATGCTTTGCAAATGCTGGACCACTGAGCTGCACCCCAAGCCATTTGTTTATGTTTGTATGACAGGATCTTGCTAAATTACGCAGACTGCCTCTGGTCTGGAACTTTAGATCCTCCTGCCTCTGCCTCCTGAGTTACTGGGATTACAGGTGTGTGCCGCTGGGATTACAGGTGTGTGCCACTGGGCCCAGCTCAGTGGAGCTTTTTTTTTGCGGTTCTTGGGGTTGAACCCAGGGCCTCGTGCTTGCATGCTCTGCAAGTGCTGGACCACTGAGCTGCACCCCTAGCCCATTTTTTTTTACTTTTTTTGAGACGGTCTCACTAAGTTACGCAGACTGCCTTTGGTCTCGAACTTGCGATCCTCCTGCTTCTGCCTCCCGAGCCACTGGGATTACAGGCGTGTGCCACCGCGCCCAGCTAGCGGAGCCATTTTTTAAAAAGCTTTTAACAACTCCAGACTTCTTCAATTACAGAGTAGGGAAATTTCAGTTGTAGGTGGGAAAATTTTTCCTAGTGTCCTACAGAAATATCTCCTGCTTATCAAAATCATTAATTTTAGTAGAATCTCTGATGTGGGATTGACTTGTTTTGGTGGCTTTTTAAAAATTGGTGCATGGAATCCTCCTAGGGCATCCTAATATTGTTTTTCCACTTTTCCCAATAGATCTAGATGCTTAACTATGTTAGTGAAAATAAAAAGTTTTGAGACAGGGAAAAATAATATGACAGATTAAAGAAAATAGGGCAGTATATTCTTTAGATTTCTAAAAATCAAATGCTGTGGGTTGGGAGTATAGCTCAGTAGTAGAGTTCTTCCCTACCTTGGAGTAGGTCCTCGGTCTGATCACTAACACCAAAAATAAGTCAAATTCTAGTATCTGATTCAAGAATGGTTAAGAGGTTGATTTGTTAATATTAGTTTTTTTTTTTTTTTTGAACTTTTTGAGACAGTCTTATTCTGTAACTAAGGCTGCCCTAGAATTTGCTGTGTAGTCCAGGTTGTCCTTGAATTTGAAGCAGTCCTCCTGCTTGACGTTTCTGAGTGCTGGAATTTCAGGCATGTACCGCCATGCCTGATTTATTTTTAAAAATTATTATTTTTTTGTATGTTCACTTTATATTTGAGTGTTTAAGTGGTTACTGTGTGACCTGATATCAGGAGTCCCCCATGTCCCCTTCCCTCCAGGTTTGTAATTCACTAACACATTTGTCTTTGAGGAACTTCCCAACACTTGAGTCAATAAATATGTGTAACTTTGTAAATTTAGTTTTTAGGGGGCTGATGGGTAAAAAAGTAAAAATAATCAGAACATGTTAAAAAACTATTAGATACCCTCCTAGATTCTGAATGTGGTTTAAAAAGATTCATTGATGTTTGGAATTTAATTTTTGAATATTAACTGAACCTCAAAATTTTTTCTTCCTTTATATGTATTCCCACATGATTGTAGGAGTCTATCCTGAACTTAGATCGTGTACATTTTGGGAACTTATTTTAGAAAAGATCTAAGTTTTAAAAATTCTCAATGGACAGACAGAGAAAAGAGGGTCTTTGCCAACTCCTTTGGGTAAGAAAACTTTAGAATTTTGCAGATACTCTAAATATGAAGGCCAACAAACTAGGCATATCAAACTGTAAAGTTTTCAAATAAAATGATTTGTTGTAATTTCTTTCTTTAGACAACTGCAGTAAGAATGTCTTTCCCCCCTCATTTGAATCGCCCTCCCATGGGGATCCCAGCACTCCCACCAGGGATCCCACCCCCACAGTTTCCTGGCTTTCCTCCACCTGTACCTCCAGGTAAGTTTGTTGATACTTATTTTTTTTTTAACCTGTACTTTTATCTTTGTGAGACCAACTTCAGGAAAATGATATAAATGAATGGATGTCTCATTTTCCTACGGCAGTGGATTATATATGGCTTTCAGACTTATATCGGAAATGCCTTAAAAATGTTATGTGTTTAAAAAAAATAGGTACTGCATTTGCATGGTTCAAAAATTTTAAAATATTGCCGGGCGCAGTGGCGCACGCCTGTAATCCCAGTGGCTCTGGAGGCGGAGGTAGGAGGATCACAAGTTGGAGACCAGAGGCAGTCTGCGTAATTTAGTGAGACCCTGTCTCAAAAAGTAAAAAATGGGCTGGGGGTGCAGCTCAGTGGTCTAGCACTTGCAGAGAATGCAAGGGCAAGGCCCTGGGTACAAACCCCAGTACCGCAAAAAAAATAAAATAAAAAAAATAAAAAAAATTAAAATATAGAAAGTTACCCAGTAAAGCTAAGCACAAGTGGCAAATGCTTATAATCCTAGTGACTCTGGAGGTGGAGGCAGAGGATCACAGGCTTGAGGTCAGAGGCAGCTGGTATAACATAGTGAGACCCTGTTTCAATATTTAAAAAATTTAGAAAGGGGGCTAGGGTGCAGCTCAGAGGTAGAGTGCTTGGGAAAGTATGTGACACCCTGAATTAAGCCCCCTAATACTGCAAAGAAAAAAGAAAGTAAGCTACTCTGTAAAAAGTTTCTCCCACATGTCCACATTACTGCTGTTAATATTCTATTATTGAAAAAGAAATAGCACAGGATCATTGGTTTCTTCTTAATCTTTCCAGATATTTTTGAATACGTATTGTAAGCCAATTTAACTATTTTATTCCTTAGTTCTATGGTTTATTAAAAAAAATTTTTTTTTAAAGCACAGAAACATAGTAGCATCCTATAGCCAGTATTCTGCCCTTTGGTCTGTTTTACTTGACAGTGTATCTTGGAGAGTTTCCCAAATAGGTATGTGAAAGCTCCCTCTGTAGTTAGCTGTGTGCATGGTGCATGCCTATAAGCCCAGTGATTTGAGAGACTTGAGGCAAGAGTGTTCAGAGTTCAAAACCAGAGGCATTCTCTGCAACTTAAGACTTAAGGAGACCCTATCTCAAGATAAAAGATAAAAAATGGCTTGGAGGTGCAGTTCAGTGGTAGGGCACTTGATTAGCATGTGTAAGACGTTGGTTTCAACCCCCTAGTACAGCAAAAAAAACATTCTCTGGAGTTTAAAAAAGTAAAAAAATGTTTAGGCCCTATCTCAACCCTCTTAAGTTAGAGTCTCAGAAATTAGTGCTTTAGAATCTTTATTTTTAACAATTCACAGTTAATTTTAGGTATCCACTTAAACATAGGGACGGCACATTTGTGTTTTTTTGTTGTTGTTGTTTTGTTTTGTTTTTTTATTGTGTTGTGTTTTGAAACAGGGTGTTGTTGTGTAGCCCAAGCTAGCCTCAAACTCATTATGCAGCCCAGGCTGTCCTCAAACTTGTGATCCTTTTCCTTTAGCCTCCTGAGTGCTGCGATTATAGGCATGCACCACCATGGTTTGTAGGAAGCCATAGTTGAGAATCATTATCCTGAGGTGCATAGTTAACATTGCTTGGCCTAAAGAAAAGAGTGAGTTTTCCTTTGGCTTACTGACAATACTTCAGGTATTTTTCTATTGGAGTTGAAAATATTTCTTTTGGGATTGAAAATACTTTATATAAAATCAGTTTCTTTACCCTCCCTTCTGAAAGATAATACTGTATCAGAGAGCAGCTCTCTTAGTTTGGATGCTAGTATTTTGACATAGAATCTGTTTAATTCAAATGGTCTTGTAAATCATGCAGAGGTAGGTATTTGAGGAAAGCATTATGTCAAAGACCTGTTTGTAACCCTCACATTGTCTATTTAAAATTGGCATTCTGTTAAAGAGCTTGGTTGTTGCAAAATCAGAAGAATATTGTCATATGATTATGAAATGGGTTGTTAATCCATAATGTGTATATTACAGAAGTAGTGCAAAGAACAGATCTGTGTTCATTTTGGATTTTGCTGTTTACTTCTTAATTTTGAATTAGTGAGTTCGTTACTGTAGACTCATTTGTGTTGCCCAGGCTTACTTCAAACTCCTAGGCTCAAGTGAGGTATGCACTATCATTACCTGGCTTTACTCTCACCTTCAGGAGCCTCTGACCTCAGTGTCTAAAAGGCCACGAGATAAACATGGCAAGTTTTGTGAAATATTTAAAACTTTAAAATTAGGGAGAAGATAATTTTAAAAAAAAGAACAACTATTAAGCATGTATTGTGGAGTAGAATGCAATATTTGTATAAAAATTTCAGACATTTATCCTTGTAACTGGGCTCTATTAAGCTGTGCTTTTAGATAGTCATGGATGACTGTTTATTATCATTTGCTGCCAGGAAGTAGTGTAAAAGTTTATATACTACCAGTTTATTATTCCATGTAACAATATTATATTTTAGAGAGAAATGTAGCTGCTCTAAAGTGGGCCATGAACAGACTGTAAATTCTGTGCAAAGCAGGATTTGACTGAGAAGTCAGTGTTGGGCTGGGGAGGTAGCTCAGTGGCAGCACAAGGAGAAAAACAGTAATGTTAGCAGAAAATGGAATAAACTTATCAGCCATCAAACATTAATAATTTCATTTTATTTCATTTTATTTTTTCTTATGGTACTAGGGGATCGAACCCAGTGCCTCACACATGATTTTGCAAATGCTTGACTACTGAGCTGTACCCTAGGCCATTTTTTTTACTTTTTGTTTTAGACAGGGTCTTGCTAAGTTACACTGGCTGCCTTTCACTTCAAACTTGTGATTACTGGCCTGCACCACCGTATCCAGTTTAAGATAAATAATTTTAGGATGGCAGTTCTGAACCAGTTTTAGTTGGTATCAGTTTTCTTTTTTGGCCTATATATTCTGCTTTTACTCATGTATTATACTTCAGGTCTGTGATTGATTGATTGATTGGTTTTGATAGTACTGGGTGTGCTGAACCCAGGGCTTCATGCATCCTTTACAAATGTTTTTTAATTTTTTTTTTTTTTTTTTTTTTGGTGGTACGTGGTGGTAGGGGTTTGAACCTTGCGCTTGCATGCTCTGCCAGTGCTGGACCACTGAGCTGCGCCACCAGCCCTTTTTTTTTTTAACTTTTTGAGACAGGATCTCGCTAAGTTACGCAGACTGCCTCTGGTCTTGAACTTGCGATCCTCCTGCCTCTGCCTCTGGAGCCGCTGGGATTACAGGTGTGCGCCACCATGCCTGGCTCTTTTTTTAATTTTTTAAAATTGAGACAGAGTCTCACTAAGTTGCACAGGTGGCCTGTGGCCTGGAACCTGCAATCCTCCTGCCTCTGCCTCCCGAGTTGCCAGGATTACAGGTGTATGCCACCATATTTGGCTCAGATCTGAGTTTTGATTGACTGTACCTTAATAATGATGTAAAAACCGTGAAGTTGCTAGGCATGGTGACACAAACCTGTAATCCCAGTGGCTCGGGAGGTGGAGGCAGGAGGTTTAGAAGTTCGAGACCAGAGGCAGTCTGCGTAACTTAGCAAGACCCTGTCTCAAAAAGTACAAAAAAAAAAAAAAAAGGGCTGAGGGTGCAGCTCAATGGTCCAGCACTTTCAGAACATGCAAGGGTGAGGCCCTGGGTTCAACCCCCAGTACCACAAACAAACAAACAAACAAACAAACAAAAAACCAAAAAAACGGTGAAGTTAATAGTTACAGGGGAGAATAGCTTACTTTCTGTTTCTTTGTGAAGAAATTGAAAGGTTTGGGATTCAGGTTTATACACTTGTTTAGAATCAAAAAAGGTGATAATGAAAAATCTATAGTTTCCTTACAAGTAGATTGGGGTTATAGAAAAGATTTTAAATTCTTTTGAACTTTCACAGATAAAATACTAAGTGTAATACTTTTGATGAACATTATGCCAACTTATAAATGGAAGTAGAAGGTAAGTGGAACATACTTCTTTTAAGGCAACTCCTTGCATATCTTTTAAGATGAGTTAGCATGACTGAGGATGTGTCTCAGTGGTAGAGCTTTCCTTTAGCATGCACAGGGTCATCATCAATCCTTACCATTGCAAAAAACAAACAAACCCAAAAGAGAATCAACAGACCCTAAAACTAGATTTCTTAGTATTTCTTGTTGGCAGTTTGAATGATGCAATGTTAACGTGGTCATGTAGGCACAGAGTAGTAGTGCTGTTACCTTTCTGATGCATTTGTAGCAGTGTACTGCTGTTTCACGAAACATACTCCACATGAGTGATAAATCAGATTTTAGATGTAGCTCAATCAATACCTGCATTCTGTGTGCAGCATCAGTACCTTAACAGGTAAATAATAATATGGTATGTTACAGCACTGTGATAATTTAAAATCATAATATCCTTTTTGTTTTGTTTTGTTTGAGACAGAGTCTGTGCAGCCCGGACTGGTCTTAAACTTGTGTTGATCCTCCTACTTCTGCCTCCCAAGGGCTGGGATTACAGATGTGCATCACCATGCCTGGCTTAATATCCTTCTTTATAATTTTTTTGTCTTGCTTTTTGAGTATAATTGATCTTTTTTAAAGTGAGATGATGTATGTAGTTATATTAAGTTAGAGAGTAACTTTGGAATATAGCCATTATTTTTCCTTAAAACGTTATACATGCCTACAGAAAAATTTTTTCTTCCATAGTCTCTTAGTTTTCCTTCCCAGAGACAATCTTGTTAGTTTCTAGTGTTTTATCTCTGTGCAAGTCCTACTGTGTTTGGTTGTCTCCATTTCCTTTTTCAAAAAACTCAAGGTGGCCAGGTACGGTGGCACACGCCTGTAATCCTAGCGGCTTGGGAGGCGGAGGCAGGAGAATCCCAAGTTCGAGACCAGAGGCAGTGTGTGTAACTTAGTGAAACCCTGTCTCAAAAAGTAAAAAAATGGGCTGGGGGTGCAGCTCAGTGGTTCAGCACTTGCAGAGCATGCAAGTGCCAGGCCCTGGGTTCAACTCAGTACCGCCAAAAAAAAAAAAAAAAAAAAACCTCAAGGTAAATCTTAGTGTAAATGAAGCAACTTCACAAGTACATGGGAAAAATAGGGGAACACAACCCAAATATGCATATGAGTTTTACTACATATTAGTCAAAAGGTTGCATACGCCTTGTAAGTTGATAAAAGTGTAACCAAAAGTGGTGTAATAGTTGTATAACAGAAAAAGCAAATGACTTTGTGCCGCACCCTTATTTACCAGTAAAGGAGGGAGGAAACCAAAGTGGTTGTAGATCATTCACATTTTGTGCACTTGACTATTTTTCATGTGGGATACATAGATCTTTATAATGAGTGAAAATGTGTTTTTCAATGTAAATTCTAAATTTCAGGAAATTTGCTGGGGGTGTAGCTCAGTGGTAGAGCATATGCTTAGCATGCATAAGGTTTGATCCCTACCACCAAAAAAATAAAAGATAAGTCTCAGAAAAATTGATAAGGTAGGAGACATAGTGTTGAACTTTGAGTAACCATGAAAAGGAAAACATTTTTTCAAGATATCCTTTTCGAAGACTTAAAATAGAAATAAATGGGGGCTTTTAAAAAATTTTTTTTGCAGTGCTGGGGGTTGAACCCAGGGCCTTGCGCTTGCATGCTCTGCAAGTTCTATACCACTGAGCTGCACCCCCAGCCCATTTTTTTTACTTTTTGAGACAGAGTCTCTCAAAGTTACACAGACTGCCTCTGGTCTCGAACTTGTGATCCTCCTGTCTCCGCCTCCTGAGTCACTGGGATTACAGGTATGCACCACTACGCCTGGCTACTTATTTGGTTGTTTTTGTTTGTTTGTTTGTTTTGTTTTTTTTGCAAAATTAAGGTGAAATCTTTAGACAAAAATTGATAAACTATAGTTTTGAATGTTTACTCTTTTTAACTGGTTCACATGAATCAGTGGTCTCCAGCCTTTTTGGCACAGGGACCAGTTTCGCAGAAGACAAATTTTCTGCAGAGCTCAGGCAGTAATGTGAACAATGGGGTGCAGCTGTAAATACAGATGAAGTTCTGTCTACTCACTGTCTGCTCACTTCCTGCTGTGCAGCCCCCTTTTTAACAGGTCACAGACATGGGATTGGGGACCCTTGATAAAAGTTATCACCGTTTCACAGGCACTCTGAAGAAATAGATACTTAATAGAATGGAGGAAACTGAATTAGAGGTTGAAATGCTTTCCCAGAGTTGCATAAGTGAAAGTGATAGAACTAAGAATTGAATGCAATTTTGATTCTGAAGTCTTTTTTTTTCTTTTTGTGATACTAAGAGATTGAACCCAGGGTGCTCTCCTACTGAGCTGCTCCCCTAGTCCCTTTTTCAAATTTAATTTAATTGTTTTTAAAGACAGAGTCTCAGTTGCTCAGGCTTCCTCTAGCGTCTTAACTCATGATCCTCCTGCCTCAGGCCCCTGAGTTGCTGGGATAAC
This sequence comes from Pedetes capensis, assembly GCA_007922755.1. Taxonomy (NCBI): domain Eukaryota; kingdom Metazoa; phylum Chordata; class Mammalia; order Rodentia; family Pedetidae; genus Pedetes; species Pedetes capensis. The sequence continues at coordinate 23,273 of VMDO01006356.1, forward strand.
AGGCATGCTCCGCCTCGCCCACCTGACATCTTTTTTTTCTTTTTACTATTGTGTATAGTTTAGACTAAATAATACGAATCTTGATTTGTACCTTTAAAAAAGTCATATTTTGGCTGGACACAGTCACGCATGCCTGTAATCCCAGCGGCTTGGGAGGCAGAGGCAGGAGTATCACAAGTTAAGAGGTTAGAGGCAGTCTACACAATTGAGACCTGGTCTCAAGATGAAAAGTAAGAAAGGAGCTAGTGGTGTAGCTTAGTAGTAGAGCACTTGCAAAGTATGCATGAGACCCTGGGTTCAGCCTACAAGTACCACCAAAAGAAAAGTTATATTTTAAAGACAAATTAATTTTTTATTAATTTTTTATTTTTTTTGTGTGGTACTGGGGGTTGAACCCAGGGCCTTGCACTTGCATGCTCTGCAAGTGCTGGACCATTGAGCTGTACCCCCAGCCCATTTTTTTACTTTTTGAGACAGGGTCTCACTAAGTTATGCAGACTGCTTCTGGTCTCAAACTTGCAATCCTCCTGCCTCCGCCTCCCAAGCCGCTGGGATTACAGGCGTGTGCCATGGCGCCCAGCAAAGACAAATTATTTTAAATAAATTGTATTAGAAAAATAAAGGGATAGTGTTAAATGTTCAAGAATTTATTACTAGTTTAGGATGGAGAATTATCTTGAATTGATGTAAAATTTGAACTGAAGGATGATTTCAGAGCTTCTTGATATTGAGACACATTTAAAAATTTATATTAGAAACATAGGCAAATCTTTAATTTTGCCATTATTGCAAACTTTGTCTTAGTTCTCATATGATCCTGTTTTTTCCTTAATTGTGTGAACAAGGAGGGACAAAAAGATTCTTAATATAGCACCTATTGGCTTGCAAACAGTACAGTTAAAAACAGATACCTGAAGTTGTCAATAGTATATAGCCAATTGAGCTCTTACAGATCATTTTTCTCTCTTGACAGTGTCTGACATTACTGATCTCATTTTTTGCATGATTGTCATTTTTGTTAAAGAACCAGGACTAAGATGATCTTATTCTCATTTTATACCTATTTTTTAAAATCTTCAAAAGATTTATTTTTACTCTAATATTTGTGGAGTATGTGTTGCTTTGATATTGTATGCATTTTAGAACAGCTAAATGGAGCTAATCAGTGTGTGCATTACTTCACATACTGTGTGTCTGTGTTGTGGTAAGAACACTTAATATCTACTCTCAGCAATTTAAACTGTAATCACCATGTTGTACAATGTTTTTTTATTTTTAAGAAACAGTATTTTTATTTCTCTTCTGAGTTTTTAGTTTTAAAGGATTTGTTGATATTGTTCATTCATAACTTAATATATTTGTGAAAGGTGCTGGATTTTAAGGACTACTGAACCAGATGAACAGAAACTGACAACAATCCATAACTTTATACACGTTAGGGCAGAAGCTGTCTTGGTTTTTGTGGCATGTACTTGATATAGAGTATAGTCATATGTAATAGTATCCTTAAGACACCTTATGCTTTTTTTCCCTGTAGGGACCCCAATGATTCCTGTACCAATGAGCATTATGGCACCTGCTCCAACTGTAAGTATTATTTAAGGAAAATATTAGGAGTTATGGTAGTGCTAGTGCCTTTAAAACAAACTTGATAAACTTAGCTAAATTATAAGTATTTAAAAAGAATAATGAGAGGACCCATGAACATTCTAGCACTTCCTAGAATAAGCACTCAGCTCTGCATATGTGCAGATGTCCTAAAATACACTCCCCAAGTAGATGTATGATTTTTTGCCTCACTTTCTAGACTCTTCATATACTTGCTATTACAGACTTAATATATTGGCTCTTTCATCTTTCCCTCATCTAAACTTGGTGTTGGGAGATGAAAAAATTACCAGACCTGTTTGATATCTTAAAAAGAAGGAATATAGGAATAATCTGTTCAAAAACTTAGAAATTTAATTTGAATTTAGTACTCTTCTGCTGTTTGCTCCCACCTCCAGTTTGTAGACCTTTCCAAGCTCTATTTCTCTTTCTCTCGAATATATCTTTAAGGTTTGTAAACCTTTCTTCACCTGAGGTGCTTAATTCATTCTTGTAGTCTTGAACTTTAATTCTCTGCATTTATCAAAGCTTCAAAGCATCTTAACAATACTGATATAAACCAGCCATGGTGGTATATACCTATAATCCCAGTGACACTGGAGGCTGATGCCTGAGGATTGTGAGTTTGAGGCCAAAGGCAGCCTGTGTAACTTAGTGAGACCCCATCTCAAAAAATTGAAAAAGGGGCTGGAGGTGCAGCTTATTGGTATAGCACCTACCTAGCGTGCATGAGGCCCTGGGTTCAACTCCTCAGTACTAGGGGAAAAAAATACTGCTGTTCTACAGCATATGAATAAATAACTCCTTTTATTTAGCTTTTTTGATGTTGTTGTTAATTGATTTAACAGGCTTCATTTGGAATACTGTTGAAGGAAAGTATATCTCATTGCTTTCAGCTGTATTTTTAATCTGTGGGTTTTGAAAAGTGAAGGGAGTGTTTCATAGTAAAAGGTAGAGAGAAACTACATAGGCATATGGGAATCTCTTGTGAGGTAGGCCATAGAAAACCTGTAGTTCTTAGCCCAAGAGTTCAGCTTTTCTTGCTTTGGACATCCATAGTTGGGCTGTGGTAGAAAGCCTCTAAGTGACACATACTTTCTCACCTTTCAATTTCAGGAAAAACTGGAATTAGTGTTTGGAGTAGCTTCACTACAGTTTATTCAGTACCTCCTGAGGGGATTGTACTGAATTCATTGCTGTGCACAAAGATTTCTGTTCCTTTTTCTGGGAAGTTGAAAGCTATAAAGTGAAAATAAAGCTAGGAACATAAGTGTCTGATATAAGGCAGAAGTCTAAGGAGAGTGCTGAGGAGTGTTTGAATATTCTGCTAGCAGATTAGCAGGAATAACTGGAATTTGCTTTTATCTAGGGCCTGAGAGTACAGTTGTGAAAAAAACTTCTGGATATGTTTGATAATCTTAAATGATTTATAGTGTTTTAAATGTTTAAAATCTATCTTAAAAAATTCACTTATTTTTATTTGCGTTGTTTAAAGGTAGGTAATACAACAATGGAAGTCTACTTGTCATGAATAAATTTGTATTAGTGAAACACACTATATGCTTTAGGAGCTTCAGATTAAGTATATGGAAATAATTTGTTACATATTTACTGCTTTCAAATGGATATTTTTAGCCTAATGTTAGAGGAAACCTGATAGAAAACTTAATTGCCAGATCAAATTTTCTTTCTTTTTTTACCTTAGGTCTTAGTACCCACTGTGTCCATGGTTGGAAAGCATTTGGGAGCAAGAAAGGATCATCCAGGTTTAAAGGCTAAAGAAAATGATGAAAATTGTGGTCCCACTACGACAGTTTTTGTTGGCAACATTTCCGAAAAAGCTTCAGACATGCTTATACGACAGCTCTTAGCTGTAAGTTAAACTGTTAATTTTTTGTTAAATTTTTTTTGTTGTTATGAATTTCAAACTTAACAAGTGGAAAAAAGACAATGATTTTTTTCTAGACTTTTTATTGTGGAAATTTTCAGTTCTCTAAAAAAGGTGAAATAATAGTACAGAGAACAAAGTTGTATTCTTTGACCTAGATTCATGAGTGAACATTTACTTTGTCTCTTCATAAACACATACCACACTATAATTTTTTTCCTGAATAATTTGAGAGTGCGTTGTGACATATTTTACCTCAGAATATTAAAAAAATTATATTAAATACAGTATTGTATCTAAGAACAAGGACATTCTCCTCCTACTTGATCACAGTGCTGTTGTCACACAATACAATGATATAACATTGTTCTTTAACATGTAGTAGTTCACATTTAATAGTCCCAGTGATGGCCATAATATTGCTTTTTGTTTTTGATCTGTGATGCAGTAAAGCATTTGTATCGCATTTATTTATTATGTCTCTTTAGACAGTATCTTTAGTACAAAAGAGTTCTCTGCCTTTTTTGCTCTTTGTGCTTGTTTTATTTTTCTGTTCCATGACATTGTTTTTTGTTTTTGTTTGCTTTTTGTTTTTTAAGACAGAATCTCACTGTGTAACCCAGGCTGGCCAGGAACTCACTATGTAGCACAGGCTAGCTCTGAACTCCAGTCATCCTTCTGCCCCCGCCTCTTGAGTGCTGGGATTACAGGGATGTGCCAGTACACCAGGCTTACTGACATTGGTATTTTTTAAGGATGTAGGTGTTGGGTAGTGTATTACTTGCAATTTAAATTTATATTAGTGTTTGCTCATTATTGGAGCCAAAATAAGTATTTTTTTGCAAGAATGTTTCACAAGTGATGCATTTTTCTTGGTGTAGTGAAGCAAGAGGTGCATGATGTCTCTTGGTCCTGTTTATGGTCATGTTGAGCTACTTGGTTAAGGTGGTCATAATTCTCCATAGTGAGGGTGCCTTTTCCTCCTTGTTATTAATAAGTAATCTCTGGGCTAGTGTTAGGGTTACTCTAGCAACCATGAAAACAATGTTTTAACATCCAGTGAAGATTGGTTCCTTTTAAACTTTTTTTCAGAACAGAAATAATGATACTTTTTTTAGATTTCCTGAAATTATTGTTTTGTTGTAGTTGAGAAAAAATTTCTTTTGAAACAAGGTTTATTAATTAGAGATAAGAGACAGTACATGTTTTTGATTTAAGCATGGGCATTTAGAGAGAAGAAAAAGATTCTCAAGGAAAGAATAATGGTCTACATCCAAGACATGGGGCTTCTTGAGAGAGAATTGCTTAAAAATCGTGGTACATATCCAAGATATATATGCAGGCTTCTGAATAGAGAGAATTGTTCAAGAAAAGAAATCTTTGTACATACCTAAGACAGGGATGCAGGATTCTCAAGAAAGAGAAGAGCCCAAAGTTATAATCTTAGTGATGTGTTGTTGTTATTAGGTGCCATCGAATTGGTATCCTACTCACGGCGACCATACTTAACAACAGGCGAAACACTATTGTCAGTGCTTCTCTGCTATTCATCGGGTTTTCAGTGGCGGATTGATTTTTGGGAGGGGGTTGCCAGGTCCTTCTCCCAAGCCTACAGCACCTGGTGTTCCCAGGTGGTCTCCCATCCAAGGACTAACCAGGCCCGACCCTGCTTAGCTTCCAAGATCTGACGGATCTGAAGCCATAGTGCTATGGCTGCAAGCATCTTAGTAATAGATGCACATTATTACATGAAATAATACTGGATGACTTTATAATGAAAAGGTAACAGTGCTTATATTATTCACTCCCTCCTTAGTTTCCACCATTTTGTGGAGAAGTCATCATCTTTGTCTTCTTCTCCTTCAACTCCTTTCCTTTCCTTTCATCTTTCTTACATTTTTTTTGTCTTCCTCCTTCCCTCCTGTCTACCTGCTTTCTTTCTCTTTCCCTCTTTCCTTCCTTCCCTCTCTCCCTCCCTTTTTCTCTTCTTCTTTCTTTTCCTTCCTTTCTTTCCTCTGTCCCTCCCTCCTTAGTTTCTTTTTCCCTTCCTCCTTCCCTCCCTTTTTCCATTCTTTTTCCCTCCCTCCCTCCATCCCTTCCTTTCTTCCTTCCTTCCTTCTCATGTGGTGCTAGGGCCCAGACTCAGTGTCTTGCACATGCTAGGCAGTCCCTTGGAGAAATTACTTTTAAGATACATATATATATATATGTATGTATCTTATATATATATAAGATATATATCTTGTGTATATATGTGTGTGTGTATATAGATATATATATATATACACACACACATATGTATGTATATTATAACCATTTCCATTTTCTAAATTGTTTGAGCCTTACATTAAATGTTTAGAGATTAAAATAAACACAAAAACCCAGCTTTGCCACTGCCTAATATTTTATCATTGTAGCTTCAGATTCTTTTTTCAAAAGAAATGTTAAAATTGAATATCCCTATTCCTGAGCTGCCCGTGGTGGCACACACCTATAATCCAAGCACTCAGGAGGGTGAGGCAGGAGGATTGATGCAAGTTTTGAGGCAAGCCTGGGCTACATAGTAAGTTTCTGGCCTACCTTGGCTACAAAAAAAGGAAAAAGAAAACCCCTATATCCTGTTTTGTTTTGTTTTTTCCTTCTCCCTAGAGTTAATCTACAGTCCTAAATTTGATGTTTTAGCATTCCTGGGTATAATTTTTAATTTATTATATATTCCATATAAATATATGTTTTAATTATGTATTGTTTCATACTTGGGTGTTTTTTTTTTCACTGAGCAAATATGTAGCTCTTTTCACTATTGTATGTTGTTACATTGTGGAAATAACACCATAAATTATTTCCCTGTCAATAGACATATGGATTTCCCCCTCCCCCAATATTGGGGGCTGAACCCAGGGCCTTGCATATGCTAGGCAAGTGCTCTACCACTGAGTTACATCCTTACACCTTTTTTATTTTCTATTTTGAGACAGAGTCTTGCTAAGTTCTGGAGGTGCCCTCTGGCCTTGGATTCTGGTATCTGAGCCTCCTGAGTCACTGGTATTATAGGTGTGTCCCACAGTGCCCAGTCTCCATTTTTTATTTTATGCTTTGCTGTATTACTGGAATTATATCTTCCTTGTTGTTGTTGTTAGGTGCCGTTGAGTCAAGTCCCACTCATAGCGACCCTCATAGGGTTTTCAGTGGCTGATTGTTTCGGGATTGCCTTGGGAGTGGGTTGCCACGTCCTTCTTCCATTTTGCGGTGCTGGGAATCGAACTTAGGGGACCTATATCCTCCTAGGTATACATTAAAAAATTTCTGTCACATATTCTCTTAGAAGTAGAATTTCTGAGTTCTGCACATGCTTTTATATATTTTTTCCCCAAAGTGATCATACGAATTCATGTGTACTGCAGCAAAGTTTCCATACTTGTACATCTTATTTAACATTTGATGTTTACACTTTACACGTTTTACTAATCTGATAAATTCAAAATGATATCTCTTTCCTGTTTTGGTTTTTATACTGCTCTTTCATTACTTTTGGGTGGCTATTATGGTAGATGAAGTCTAAGCACTCATATATGTCTCAGTCTCCCTCAATTTCCTAATGTGTTATAATTGAATAAAATTATTAATCATTGTTACAGTTATTATGACTGTTAAATAGATTGGTAGAACTAAGTCTTGTACCACAATTGCATTTCCTTTGCTCTCCTAGAATTATTTTTAAATTTTATTTATTTTTTTTGTGGTACTGGGGGTTGAATATACAGCCTAGTGCTTGCATGCTTTGCAAGTCCTGTACCACTGAGCTGCACCCTCAGCCCGTTTTCTTTACTTTTTTTGAGACAGGGTCTCTCTATATTATGCAGACTACCTGTGGTCTCAAACTTGTGATTCTCCTGCCTCCACCTCCCAGGTTGCTGGAATTACAGGCGTACACCACTATGCTCAGCATCTCCTAGAATTGTTAATTGCATATTCTTTCATGTTTGTGTGGGTTGTTTTTTGTGGTGCTGGGAATTGAACCCAGGGCTTTGTGTGTGCTAGACACAGGCTCTACAGTTGATCTACACCCTCCCCCAGCCCACCAATTTTCTGTATATTTATTTAAAAACTTAAAATTCCCTCTCATTACTACCTTACACCTTTTTGTTTCACCTACTGAAAGCATATCAAGTAATCTGTTAGTTTCCCTTCTTTACTAGAGGCCTTACTGCTCATTCTCTCTGTTAATGTTTTAATCTGTTCTTGTTGCTACATCTTACTATCATCCTGGCTTTATTGTCTTCCTAGGATTTCTCTCTATTGCTTGCCTGTATTAGATGTCCTTGATCCCCCATGTCTTGCTCTTTTGCTGACATACAGTAGCTTCCTGTATATATGTGAGGATAATTATCAATATGTGATATATTCAGGACTGTAAGGGTATATGGCCAGACATCATGGCATACACATGTAATCCCAGCAGCTGTAGAGGTGCAAGCAGTAAGATTTCAAGTTTGAGGCCAGAGGCAGCCTGCATAACTCAGCAAGACCTTGTATCAAAAAAAGGGGACGGGGGCTGGGACTGCAACCCAGTGATAGAACACTTGCTGGGTTCCACCCCTAAGTACCACAAAGCATATATGATTAGTAAATTTTCTGATTTCTCATACCTAGCATATAGTTTACATGGAGATAGGAGTCTATGTTCATTTCCCTCATTTTGAAACTATTACCTCATTTTCTTCTGGTATCTAATGCTTGGTCTGTAATGTCTGATGCCATTCTCTATTTTCTTTGTATGAGATATATTATTCTTTGAAATGTCTTCTACTTTGGATTTAACTGATTGGAGATTTTAATTCCTGGTGGTGTGAAATTTCATGATTGTTGAGGTTTTTTTTTTTTATAGTGCTATTGTGCCAATTACTTTGTGGACCATTTCATTCTGGATATTTGTATCCTTGTTTCTGGAGAAATTCTTTGGGTTTTATTTGATAATTCTCTTTACTGCTTTCTGCCTTTAGGAACTCATTATTTTTCCTTGAGACAGGATCTCACTGTAGGCCAGCTTTGCCTGAAAAGTGTGATCCTTCTGCTTCAGCTTCCTGATTGCTGGGATTATAGGTGTTCACCACTGTGCCCGGCTCAGGAACCCTCTATTTTACATGTGAGTTTTGAACTTTTATACCCATTGGCTATTATTTTAGTGGTTTCTCTGAAGGGAGGTGTGAGAAATATGTATCCTGTCAGCTTTTGCAGTCTGTCTTTAATTACTTTGCACTAATTGGTCCCTTTCCTTTCTATTTTCCATCTGTTAGTATTTCTGTACTGGTTTTTGGAGTTTCTCCCCAACTTTATCCTTGAATTTCAGTGAAATACTTGCTGATATTTCTGTATCATGTTTTGAATTTTTGTTACCATTCTCTTGTTCTCTGGAGTTTTCCCACCACCTTTTCTTTTCATGTCCCCAAACATTAACCAGTGTCTCCCTGCAGGAGTGTAGGCATAGGGAGGAATTTGCTATGGATTTAGAACAAGGAGTCCAGAGGTTGAGAAAGATGTGCATATCAACAATTTCATTCAGATCTCTTGTCCTTAATGTATGCATCTTAGGCATTCAGGAGATATTTGTTGAGTGTTGGGTGCATACAGATGGTGGATGAATATGTGGATCAATGGGTGCATAATTAAATGCAATTTACAGAGTCTGGACAAGTTCCTGAGACGCTACTGGGAAAAACAAAGCAGTATTTTGTCAATGGGAGCATTGTACCCATTCCTTGTTGCCACTCACAATGGTTCTTTCATACTTTTTAGAAATATCTTTATTCACATCTAATTCAGAGATAATCAGATTCACCCTTTTATAATGTACAGTTCAGTGTTTTTAATATATTTAGGAAGTTGTGCAAACATTACCACTGTCTTAATTTCAGAAAATTTTTATTACCCCAGAAAAGACATGTTTTGCCCATTAATAAATCACCGTTCTCTCCTCTGATAGTCACTAGTCTACTTTCTGTCTCTATGGATTTTGCCTATTCTGGACATTTTATATAAATGGAATCAGAATATGTCAGCCTTTTGTGCTTAGCTTCTTTCATTTGGCATGGCATGTTCACTGTTTTTCAATGTTGTAGCATGTATCAGTGTTTTTATGGCCAAATAATATATTTAATTTTATGGCTATCACATTTTAAAAATTTACTCCTTACTTGATGGACATTTGAGTTTCTGCATTTTGGCTCCTATGAATAATGCTGCTCTGAATATTCATGCCCAAATTTTTGTTTGGACACAAGTTTTGTTTTGTTTTTTTTCCCCCCTGGTACTGGGGGTTGAACCCAGGGCCTGGAGCTTGCATGCTTTGCAAGTGCTGTACCATGGAGCTGCATCTACAGCCCACTTTTTTTCTAGTTTTTGAGACAGGGTCTTGCTAAATTATACAGACTCTCTGGTCTTGAATTTGCAATCCTCCTGCCTCTGCCTCCTGAGTCCCTGGGATTACAGGTGTGTGTGCCACTGTGCCCAGTTTGAAACATTTCTTTTAAAAACCTATCCTTAATGTGTGTACCAGAGAGGGTTTTTTTTTTTTTTTTAAAGACAGAGTCTTGTCATGTAGCCCAGTCTGGCTTGGAACTCACTATGTAGTCCAGGTTGACCTTGGACTTAGTTCCATCCTCCTGCCTCAGCCTCATGAGTGTTAGGATTACAGGTATGTGCCATAATATCCTGCTAATTTTTTTTAAAGCATTCTTTGGCTCCCTCGGTTATCTTTCTTCATTTGTGTCTTCTTTTCTCTCCCTCTTTTTTCTTTCTTCCCTTTTCCATCCTTTCCTTTCTTTCTATAATTTTTTTTTCATTTTTAAGTCTCCCTTAAGTAATTTAAAAAGTGATCCTTGATGGTCTGTTTCTATAAAGATTTAAAAGGCTTTTTTTGTTAGCCGTCTTTCCTTCCTTTTTTCCTGCCTTCCTGCCTTCCTGCCTTCCTGCCTTCCTGCCTGCCTCCCTCCCTCCCTCCTTCCTTCCCTCTCTGCCTCCTTCCCTCCTTTCCTCCTTTCCTCTTCCTGGAGTAGCCCAGGCTGGCCTCAAACTCAGGATCCTTCTGCCTCCCTCCAAAGTGCTAGAAATACAAGGTGTCACCTTGTATTTCACCTTGTATTTCACCAAGGTATTTCACCTTGTATTACACCACCATGCTTAGAAGTTAAAAGGGTTTTGTGTGCATAACCTGGGTTTGGAAAATGTCGGGCTTCATCTTTAAGATTATTTAGGAGACAGAAGTTTTGAATTCATAGAATGTTAGTATGTGGAATCTTGCCTTTGATGCTAATTGGTTTCTTTAGAAAACTTCTCAATGATTGAGTATAATTTGCTGCCTATATAGATTGGGGGGTAAAAGGCTGGGTTCAGCTATTTCTTAAAAATGCCTCTACGTTCTTCCCTTGTTATCCATTTTGTACCTCATTCAGGTCTTCCATCATATCTGGCATTACACACCTCAAGCCTGTTCTCTTCACAATCTTCAGATTTTAAAACTTTAGGCTGAGAACTGTGAGGCTCTGATTATTTCATATTCATAAAGTCAGGCATGCACCTACCTGTTTTTATTTTGTCTCATACTTCACTCTATCTTTACTGCAGTCCAGATCCACTTGACTTTGACCTTTAGTGGTTTCTCTAATGGGAGATGTGAGAAATACATGTATCCTGTCAGCTTTTAAAGGCAGTCTTGAGTTACTTTCTACTAATAACTCCTTTTTAAAATCCTTTAGGGTGTCTGTTTTTAATCTTTTAGTTTATCTTTTTCAGCCTTTTAGTTTGTCTTTTTTGTGTGTGACAGGGTCTCACTTTGTAGCTCAGCTGGCCTAGAATTCACTGTGTATAACAGGCTGGCCTCCCTCAGATGCTGCCTCAGGCTCCTGAATGCTGGGATTATAGGTGTGTGCTATCACACCCAGTTTTTAGTTTTTAATTAAACTTTAATAATTAGAAATAATATTAGAAAATTTTGTTTACCTTGAAACCTGCCCCCTAACATTTTAATTTTTTATTTATTTGTTTTTGAGAAGATGCTGGGTATTGAACCCCCTGGAATATTTCTGATTGTTTAACACACAGAATTTTTCACCCAGTATTGGTGAGGTGGAACCCAGGACCTCATGTTTGCTAGCCAAGTGCTCTATCACTGACCTGCACCCCTACCCTCTTTAATTTTTGAGAAGGATCTCAACTCGTTCAGGCTGCCTCTGGCCTTAAAGTCAAGATCCTTCTGCCTCAGGCTGTTGTGTAGCTGGGATTACATGCATGTACCTGGGTGCCTGGCAGAATTTGTTTCCCTTAGGTAAAGGCTCAGTGTGTATTAGCAGTTGCTTGTCCCAGGTTATTTTTGCATAGCATGTGAAGTATTTCTCCCTGTCGTTAAAACATAGTCTTAGTGGATTTGATATTTACTTTGATTTATTATAGTTTCAACCGTTCTAATGCTATAAAATTTCTAGTTCATTAAAAGGTAGAGGGTGGGGATGTAGCTCGGTGGTGGAAGAATTGTCTAGTGTGCAGGGACCTTGGATTTGATCCCAAGGATTTCAAATGCAGGGTCTTGCACGTGCTATAAGAATCTGTAAGGATTAGTGCTGGGCGTGGTGGCGCACACCTGTAATCCCAGTGGCTCGCGAGGCAGAGGCAGGAGGATCCCAAGTTCCAGAGGCAGTCTGCGTAATTTAGCAAGATCCTGTCTCAGAAAGTTTAAAAAAAATAAAGATGGGCTAGAGGTGACAGCTCAGTGGTCCAGCACCTGCAAAGAGCATGCAAGTGCAAGGCCCTGGGTTCAACCCCCAGTACTGCCCCCCCCCACACACAAAAAAAACTGAATCTGTAAGAATTTATATTTCTCCTCCCTTCCTCCCTCCCCCATTTTCCTTCTTTCTTTCTTTCACGTTACTAGGGGTTGAAGCTAGGGCCTGATATATGTTTTGCAAGTGCTTTACCTCTGAGCTGTACCACCAGCCCATTTTTTACTTTTATTTTGGGACAGGGTCTTACTAAGTTATGAAGGCTGCCTCTGCCTTAGAACTTTCAATCCTCCTGCCTCTGCCTCCCCACTTGTTGGGATTACAGGTGTGTACCCCCCAAGCGTAGCAAGAATTTATATATTTTTTAAAACTATTTGTTATACATTTCATATAATGTTTGTGAAAAAATTGGGAGAATTTTAGCAAACTTAGTGGCTGGTATGAACATACTTAATTTTTGATTTCTTCTATGTTTTTCCCGAACTATATAATTATGTTCTTATTTGCACTAAAGTGAGTTTATTTTGTTACATGATTATTTCTTATTTATTTATTTATTTTCTTTTTAAGAAATGTGGTTTGGTTTTGAGCTGGAAGAGGGTACAAGGAGCTTCTGGAAAACTTCAAGGTAGGTCAATTTTGCTTATTTGTTGAGATCACTTTAACTTGTTTGTATAAATCACTTAGTATGTTTTACTTTCATTGTTTTAATCAGAATAATATTAAAAGGCAACTGAGAATGTGTTAGAATTGCAATTAGAGGGTATAAAAGTGGAACAGAAAGGAAGTGGAAGAGGAAAGAAATTGAATTACTCAGATTAGGTTTTTTTGTTTTGTTTTTGTTTTTGAGACTGGGCCTATGTAGCCTTAGCTGACTTGGAACTTTTTGTGTAGTCCAAGCTGGCCTTGAATTTGTTGAATTTGCAGCCATCCTTCTGTTTTAGCCTCTTATGCTGAGATTACAGGTGTGTACCACCATTCTCTGCTCTGTTTCAGGCTAATTTCCTATACTTTAAAAAGTCCTTCCTCCCCACCCCTCTAAAGTAGGTCTATAAGATCAAGATGTAGGAATTAGAATTTAGGAAAAGAGAAGAAAGATGATTGCATCACCTGTTACTCTTGATAGTAAACTACCTTTTATATTGGTTGGTAGAAACACCTGTTTGATATAGGGGACCTCCCACTCATGCTGAGGCGTGAACCCAGCGTCTCACACATGCTAGGCAAGCACTCTGCCACACAGCTACACTGCCATCCCTGATAACATTAAAAACAAAACAACAACAAAAAAAACTTTATTATGGAAAAATTCAGGCATAAAAGTAATGTGATGAACTCCCATGCACTCATCACCCAGCTTTAGCAGTTACCAACTCATGGTCTTCTGTACCCTACCCATTTCCTTTTCTTTGTGGTATTTTAAAGCATATCCTAAGCAGTGGGTGATTTTATCTATCTATAAATTGGTATATGGGAGAAGGACGTGGCAATCCACTCCCAAGGCAATCCCAAAACAGCCATTGAAAAACCCTGTGAGGGTCGCTATGAGTTGGATATCGACTCGACAGCACCTAACAACAACAACAATCTAATATAGGATTATAAATCGTAAGAACTTAGCTCCTTTTCTAGTATAGAATGAATATGTCAATATCATTCAGTCAATACTGAAATGTTTACATGTCTCAGATGTCAGGGTTTTTTTAAAGGTTCATTTGATTCAGGATTTGTTTGACATTTACACATTTTAATTTATTGGGAATTGGGTTTAAGTCTGTCCCTCATTTCTCTTGCAATTTATCTGTGGAAGAAAGTGGGTCATTTGTCTTTTGTTCAGTACCATTTCTCATGTCTGATGTAACCAGCTCCAGTAGTATAATTTGGCATGCATCTACCCTCTGGATTTTCTGTAAGCCAGAGATCCCCAGCCTGCTGGTTGTGGACCTGTACTGGGCTGTGGCCTATTAGAAACTGGGCTCCCCAGCAAGAGGTGAACAGCAGGTGAACTTTGTGTGTTTACGTCCCCCAACACTTGAATCATCCTGATGCCATACCCCACCCCCACCCCATACCCACATGGAAAAATTATCCTCCATGAAACCTGTCCCTGGTGCCAAAAAAGGGTGGGACCACTGTAAACTATTCAGTTGTATCTTGAGACTTGATGAAATTTGAGTTTTTGTGTGGTATTCCTTCAGTGCTTTTATTTGGAAGAATACTCTAAAGGTAGTGTTCTTCCATCAAGGGACACGTTAGATTGTCCTTTTTTTCTCCTTTTTTTTTTTTTTTAATAGCAGCTGTCGATTTTTAATGGCTGCGTTGATTCATTTGTCAAGGAGTTGCAAAGTATAATATTGTGGTGAATTTTATCATTCTTTTGTTGAACAAGTCTTCATTTATTAGTACAATATTTCTACAAGGAGCGTGGCATGGTGGTATATGCCTGTAATTCCTGCAACTCAAGGGGTAGAGGCAGGAAGATCACAAGTTTGAGGCCAGAGGCAGCCCTGTGTAGCTTACTGAGACCTTGTCTCAAGGTAAAAAATTAAAAATGGGTTAGAGATGGAACTCAGTGGTAGAGAGCACTTGCAAAAGTATATGCAAGGCCCTGGGTTTGGCTCCCCAGTACCACAAAAATAAATAAATATATTTCTACAAGGAGGAGTTTTTCCACATAGTATTTGTTTTTGTAGACGCATAATTTGCGTAGGAAAGATAAGTGGCTTTGATTTTTGTTTCTGAGAAAAATGAGTTGATGTCTTCAGTATTGTCTAGTGGTGACTTTTTAAAAAAATCATTTTGAACCTAAGGATTATAGAATATTCAATGTCACCGTATTTGGTATGGATTTTTTTATAGCTCATTCTGTTTTAAAGCTTGGCATAGCTTAAGTTTCTTGTGTGAAGTGGCTCTCCAGTGGTTCTGATACAGTCTTCACTGCTTTTGATAGCTGCTTTATTAGCTACTGTGACAAGATGTTCCAAGCTCACTCAGTAGTCTTTCTTCCCCAGTCTTGGAATCAGCTGTATTCAAGAAGGTTCTCATTCTTTCTAGTTAGAAATTATTTTTAAAATCAGAGTCTGGGCACTTGTATGTAAGTGGTATGGCCTTCATTTTTAGGTTTTTCCATTGCACACTAAATTCAGCACTACACATTTTTTTTTTAATTCTTGCATATCTGAATTTTCTTTTTCCCCACAGTGAGAATTCTAAGTTTGAAGGACACTAGGGGGTGGTAGACTTAAAATAATTACTGACTAGCTTTATCTCACATTACACGTACAATTTCAGACGAATAACACCATTAATAGTGTGATTATTCTCAGTTATTTTTTTTTGGAGGTGGGGGGCGAGTCTTTTTATCCTTAGGATAGATTATACTAAAAATATGTGGTTAGTTTTGCTGTTTTTCTGTCATTTATCATATCAGTAGTTCTTTGTGTGGTTACATCATTAATTGCGTACATATACAGATTTAGGGCTGGGATTTAGCTCAGTTGGAGAGCACAGCGCTGCAGTCTCTGAGGTCCTGAGTTCAATTCCCAAATGGGAGAAGGGCCTGGCAATCCACTCCCAAGGCAATCCCGAAATAGCCACTGAAAACCCTATGAGGGTTGCTATGAGTCGGATATCGACTCGACGGCACTTAACAACAACAACAACAACAACAGATTTATTTTCAAGTCATTAATTGCATTCATACTTACATTTACTCATTTTCAAGTTTTGGATTGCTCTTAAATTTAATTTTGTTTTAATATTCTTGTGTTAATCATATTAAAAGTGAGATTGATGCAAGGCATGGTCCTGCACACTGTAATCCCAGTGTTTTGGAAGTGGAGGCAGGAGGATTGGGAGTTCAAGGTCAGCCTGGTCCACCTAGTGAGACCCTGGATCCAAAGGAAAAAAGAAGTTAGATTGCCGTGTTACAAAATGAAGTAGATACAGAAAAAAACTAGGCTTGCGAAGTGAGATAAATGATCAGCAATTTGGTAATTTAACATCTCAGTGGTCAAAACTGCTTTACTCAGGTTTAAGCAGTTTGTTATTAGTTTGTGGCTGTTAGGAAGTATAGATGGAATGATTTATAAAATAATTAAGAATCATGTAAATCATGAATCTCACTGCTAAATATTTTATCATGTCTTCTAATAACTAGTAATTTGCTTACTTTGAACTCTACGCCTTTCCTCTGACTTAGTTTTTATCTCTTTTCTCTTGGTTGATGGAGGGTGCCAAATGTGAAATAATTATCAAATGGAATTATAGGGCAGGATGGAGTGGCACTTTAATCCTCGTATTATAACAGTTGCATAAATCTTTTTCACTTTTCATGATTGATATTTCACGAATACTTCATATCCATTGTTAGCCTTTGGATTCTGTGAGTATAAGGAGCCTGAATCTACGCTTCGTGCACTCAGATTATTGCATGACCTGCAGATTGGAGAGAAGAAGCTACTTGTTAAAGTTGATGCAAAGACAAAGGCACAACTGGATGAATGGAAAGCAAAGAAGAAAGCTTCTAATGGGGTATGTTTCCTATAGTGTCATCTTCTTTAGGCCAGCTATAGTATTTCTTTGTAAATGTTTTCGAGTATATATGAATCTAATATGGGGATTCACAGATCATCGTTGTCATAATATGTGCTTGTGGCTTAAATGCAGGAGGGCATTTTATAGTTTATAGTTATTTTAAGTGTTTTATCTACCCATAGTGGGTGGATGACTGTTGATTTGCTTGTTCCAGGTTGGGATGAAGGTAGTAAGGGAGGCTGGACAAGGTTAACTTGCCAGAGAAAACACTGGTACAGACTATTCCAAACAGAGCTAATTCATTAAGACAGCTTTGTAAGTAAGTACAAAATATATTTCAACCTACACGATCTTTATTAGTTGCCCTCCTTTAGAAGTACACATATTCTAAAATGAGTGAAAATAAGTCTTACTACTTTATGTATCTGGGCAACTTTATTTAGGCCATCAGGTTTTTTTAATTTAATTTAATTTTTTTTTTTAATTTAGTCCAATTTAAGTGAAACTAAACTAAAGGAAATTTTTGTATGTTGTATTATAATGTATTTATTACCTCTCCCAACAAAGCAAAACAAAGCTTAAACCTGAGTACATATTGCCTAATTTTCCCTTCCTACTTCCTTTTTGTCACCTAAAGCTAAATAGATCCAACAGACTTATTGTCTCCCCTCCCAACAAAACCAAAATAGTCTTTTACTCTCATCAAGCTTTCATTATCTTTCAAGATGGAAATAGCCATCTCTTTGTCCCTCTTTTTAAAATCATTGTATGTTCTCCTATTTCCTGTAAGTTTTCCTGACCTTGTTTTTGCATTGTGTGTTCTTTGTTTAAGAAAAAAATCTCCAAATGAACCAAAATATAAGAAAGAAATTAAGTACTATGCATATGCATCACTATAAATAACTGTAAACATCTTGTTTGCACATTCTTCCATGCATCCTTCTCTGTGTGGCCAAATATAGTTTTAACTGGAATATGTGAATTTATTTTCTTGCATTCTAAGTTTTATAGACATTTTTCCCCACTTAAACTTATTTTCCCTTGGGTTTTTATTACTACATTAACTGATATCCATGTGTTTGATTTCACCTGTTACAGTGCTGCCTATATTTCTAGAATATAAATAAAATTACCATATGTCAAAGCACTGCTTGTTATGTCAAACTCATCTTTAATCGTTTGGGTTTGTTACAGAATAAAACCCATATTTTTAGCATGACATTCAAGTTGTTTCTTCCCACCTTTCTAGGTTTGCCTTTCCTTTGTCATCCTCGTGCCAGTCCCTGTGTCCTACAAACTTACTTTGTGTTTTGCTCACATCTCAGGTCATTGTTGCCTGTCCACGCTCTCTGTTGAAGTTCTGTCCATAAGTTATAATTAACATATTGCTTAATTCATACAGCTCTCGTCTATTCCGCCCTTATGTTTTCTCAGGCAGCATTATATCTTCCCTTCCCATATACACGAGTTTTTAACTGATGCACGTCAATCTGCTCTGTAGTATATATTGTTTGTCTTTTTGACTTACACAGTCCCTTTAACCCTACTTCATTTCCACATCCTCTACCTTCCCCACATCCCTGATTTTAAGTAGAAAGAGCAGTTAGTTCACAGGCTCTCTCTTTCATCTTATACCTCCATATCACCTAGGACAATGTCTTGCCTAAAGTAAGAATGGGATGAATATTTATTGAATAACAATTGCAGTTACATTGCTCAACTGATAGTTAACTGTCCTTGCCCAAATTTATATAGAATTAATGAAGTGTAGTTTCTCTGGAATGCAAATTATCTCAGATCAGCAATTAGTATTGCCTGTCATGTCAATAAAAGGTTAAAAAAACAACTGATTGCAGTAAACATCTTTAGATTTTCCTTAGTGTGGTAACTTTATTCTTTTTTAAAAAGAAAGCATGAGTTCTATATCTCCAGAGTTTGTCTAATTTCCTAGGACTCATTTTTTTAGTTGGGATTTAATTGTTGGTTTATAAGATACTTTAATTTGTAGCATGTGCAAATGGTAAACTAACAACTCTGAAAATGAAGTAAATCATTTTAATATGTATATAGATGAAAAAGGAAATGGACAATTGTGTGGCTTTTTGTTTGTAATCATAATTATCCAGAGTAACACTTCAAATCTGTTTATATCTTTCTTCAAGAATGGAATTGAAGCCACCTTCAATGAAAACCACACAGAAGATTTATTTCAAATAAAACAGAATTCAAACAACAGGTGTTTATATGTTTTAGATTTCCAGTTATTATATGTGTATCTAGATGTACTTGGCTTGGTGCCAGGGTTAGTTGAAGTCACAGGACAGACATGGAATATTTCTTTTTGGAATGTCCGTTTTACTCAATAATACAGGTTAAAAAAGTATTGAGAAACTCTGATAGAATTAATTTTTTCAAATCACCTAGTATATATTACTGTAGTGTGGAGCTAATGGTAGATTTGCCATGATTTTTGAAGATAAAATATAAGTGCTTATTCTTTCTCTTTTATTGTTGATTAGTTGGAGAAATTTAGAAAACAGTAACTTAGGCAGATGGTAAGAGAATGAGATTGAAAGAACCTTTATTCAGTCATTTTCCTCTGACTCTGAGGCAGAAGAAAAAACACACTAGTTACATAGTCTTGTTGATTAAAAAAAAGAAAGAAAGAAAGAAAGAAAGAAAGAAAGATGAATTTAACTGGAAGGAAAGAGAGAAATTTTCCTGATCCAGAATTTTAAGAATTCTATGCTTCTGTAAAATGCTTTGTCAAATAACTCGATTGAAATTTTAAAGTTAGATTTTCAGTTTAAATTTTTTTTCCTTTTCCATTTTATACTGAAATTTACTAAAAGCACTTTGTTTGAGATAGCTATGCTGATTTATCTAGTCCGTGTCCTAATGCTTTCTGACTATTCAGCCATAGGAGTTTAGAGGTAGATAAACCTGCTGAAGTCTCACAAATAGTTGTGGTTAATAAGGAACTTTCAGGTTTCCAGGTGTTGGAAGTAAGAGTATTGTCTGGAAAGAGCCGCACACATTACATTCTAGTAGAGTAAAGATGCTCCAGGTGAAATCTTCACATCTTTGCCTGGAAGTTAGTTTTTAAGATAAATGAACATTTTCTCAGAAGAACTCTGCATTTGCTCAAGTCTCCAAGGAGGTTCTTGTTTTGGTCTGTAGAAGTCAGTTCTGAAGAATGAAGTTAGAAGAGCTGTTCAACAATTTCACATTTAGTAGTTTTGATTTTGAAACTTTTTGTTCCTCTTCAATGAGCCAAATAGATGGGCCACATAAATGTCCCAGATAATCAGTTGATTTCTATAAACCTCTTGTGTAGCTCAACTCTTATCCCTCCCCTTTTTTCTTTCTTTTTGAGACAGGGCCTTTCCATATAGTTAGGCTGGCCTCAAACTTGCAGTCTTCTTGCCTCCACCTCTTGAGTACTGAGGTTATAGGGGTGCACCACCACACCCAGCACTCTTGACATTTTGCTCCCTAGCTTTCATTATATTCTCTGGTTTCTGGAGTAGGAGAAGCTGGGAAATATGAAATTGTTTGTGGTTGAGGACCCAGAGGTAGAACTTTAGATGAAACTTAACCAGCATATGGCATGGTGTCACTAACTAAAAATAACGTCTCTTTCCATTATATATTAGGTTAGTTTTGTTTTACTGACATTAGCAATCAGTTCGGAGATTTGAGCTGGTAGGCTAAGAGTGTGTAGATTGATGGGTAGTGAGTCATTTGAAAGGTAGAGTGGATTAGTTTATTCCAAATGTTTTACTTCCTAACCTGAGTGAAAGAGATATTTTGGTACTTAAATTTGGACTACTGTTGTTGTTGTTGTTGTTGTTAGGTGCCGTCGAGTCGGTATCCGACTCATAGCAACTCTCATAGGGTTTTCAATGGCTGAGTGCTTCGGGATTGCCTTGGGAGTGGATTGCCAGGCCCTTCTGCCATTTTTGCAGTGCTGGGAATTGAACTCGGGTCCTCAGAGACTGCAGCGCAGCGCTCTACCCACTGAGCTAAATCCCAGCCCAATTTAGTGGCTATGAGTATTTTTGTATTAGCAGGCCTTTGGATTTGTAACACCACTTCTGTTCCACTGCTTGGAAAAGTAGGGAAGTCTCTGAGAGAAAAGAATTCAGAATGTAGGGAACATGCCAAAGATGGACTGGATGCTTTCTCATTAAGTGTATTTTGATAATGCAGAGTTTAGATCTCAAAAGTTTAAGAGTTTAGTGAGCCAGGTATGTTGGCATGTACCGATAATCCCAGCACTTGGGAGGCGAGGCAGAACGATGAGTTTGAGGCCAGTTTAGGCTACATACTGGAACCATGCCTCAGAAAACCAAAATCAAAACCAAAGCCAAAAAGAAACCCAACAGTGTTGAAGTGGAAGTATCCATGTGTGCCTGAAGACAGAAGGTTTCAGTGCCATGTTAGTGACAGCTCTTTTTCATGTAAAACCTTCAGAGAAGCACAGTATCATTGAACACATTTTAGTGAGAGGTATAGAAATTAAGTACCTTACTGATCTACATAACTGATTTAAAATAAGAAAGGAACACACCACTGGAATTACAGTTAACTGTAATGTTAATAAATAATTTTAGTAATTTAATTATGGTCCTGTGTAAAGTATCGTGTCTTTAAGATACCAAGTAGCATGTGGGCTACAAGAAGATTGGACAAATTGGCAGGTTTGAGAAAGTAAGAAACTTTTAAAGTGGGTAGTTTTGATCTTCTCACAGAATGCCTTATGTTGATGTTATTTGCATCATAACTCATTTCTTACCCTATATTGGTACATGCTTGAGGGAAAAGTTTTCTTTTTTAAATGTTGAATTTTTTGTCATGTAACTGTTATACAATATGTGAATAAGAATTTGTTCAGCAAATTAAGAAATAAAGGCTTGTAGAATATGTATCCATTGGAAACAACTTTGAGAATGCTGGTGGTTGAGTGGCCACTAGGCATGAAACTCACCTTTAGTAGAGTTGTATGCATTGTAACCAAGAGCCAGGCATTTATGCAGAAGAGCACGTATCTGAAAGTATGCACAGAATATATTTACAAAGTAAATTGATAAATGTTTTGAGATATATGTGTATACAACTTTAAGTTAAAAAAGGTTTGTACATGTACTTCTAGGTTTATCTTGTTTGTCATAATTTTATCCATTCCCATGTTTTGAGTAGAGAGGAATTGAGAATAACTGGAAATTATCCAACCTTTTGAGATTGTCATGTAAATAGTTTGTACTTTTAACTGGATTAACCCCATATCCTGAGGGCTTAAAATGTAGGTAAAAATTAAAAAAAAAAAAAAAATAGCACGGTAGAAGGCAGTAATTTCTTCCCCATGGAGGCAAGGGTAAGAATCAGACCTTTTCTCTTGAATGGTTATTAATAGAGTCTAATAATCAGTTGTTTGTGATAAGCATTGCATGGATTGTGATTTGGTTTGTTTTATAACATTACATGTGCAAGTAAGAAGGAAGATGATTTGAGCAGTATTTAGAATTGATGGTTTTGGGGGGTTGGGAGCAGGGAGAGAGTGTGTGTGTGCGCGTGTGTGCATTTGTATTTGGTGGGACTGGGCAGACTGAACTCATATCGTTGCGTATACTAGACAAGTCCCCCACCACTGAGCTGTATGTGCAGTGCCTTTTTTATTTTTTATTTTGGGACAGGGTCTAAGTTGTGCAAGCTGCCTCTGGCCTTGAACTTGATCCTCCTGCTTCTACTGAGTTGCTGGAATTGTAGGCATGTGCCACCAAGCCTTGCATTATTGTTATTTATTTAATTTATTTTATTTATTTTTAAGACTCTCACTTTGCACCTGAGGCTGGCTTAGAACTTGCTACCTGGCCCAGGCTGGCCTTGAGGTTGTGATCCTCTTGCCTCTGCCTTTGCCCTCCTAATGCTGAAATTACAAGTGTGCACCACAATGCCTAGTGATACATGGCTTTTATGAGGGCCATTTCCTGCATTATAGAAATTGTAGAAATGGAGGGAAAAAAAAGCCATTGTATTAGACCCTGACCTCTTTGATGCTTGTATTTTGGTGTATATAGCTATCTAGTGTTTTTTGTTCAGATGCTCATGCTTTTGCTTATTTGACATGGTATAACTCAGTAAAACCAACTATGCATTTACTAAGACTGTGGAAATGTTTTTGAGAAAACAAGTTTGTTAACACTTTTTTAAAAATGATTTTCTTTTTTTTTTGTTGTTTAATTTTTCTTTCCCCTGAATTTGTCTTGGTTTTTAAGAATGCCAGGCCAGAAACTGTCACTAATGATGATGAAGAAGCCTTGGATGAAGAAACTAAGAGAAGAGATCAGATGATTAAAGGGGCCATTGAAGTTTTAATACGTGAATACTCCAGTGAACTAAATGCCCCCTCACAGGAATCTGACTCTCACCCCAGGAAGAAGAAGAAGGAAAAGAAGGAAGACGTATGTGTTCTGACAACACACAGTTATTTCTACAGTTTATGTTTTATGATGTCACTTGTTTCTTGATTACATTTTAACTTTTGAGGAGAAAATAGAATGACCAGGATTTATAACAATTTCAAAATTGAAAAGAAAATGGTTGTGTTACATTCATTTCTTTTGAGGAAATGTAAGAAAAATCATAGAATGTTCTTTAAATAGATTGGGAGTATTTTTTATGTCATTTGTATATACCATAAAAAAATACTATAGCTTGTATATATGAAGATTAGTTATTAAGGGGTAGTAAGTTCATATTTTGGATGCAAATGCCTTCTTTGGACATCTTCAATTTTGGTTTGGGTCAGATAGGTTTTTATTACTTGACGTGTTCTTCCTTTGGTCATAAAAGCCTCTCTAGTTGAGATGCAGTCTATTGGGAATGGTAATTGGTAGGGTCAGTCACATGTAGTATAATTCAGACCTATACGGTTTATTCTTTCTCTTCCACTAATGTGAAAGGAAAGAGAAAAATAACTAGACATTTAATAAGGGTTAGAGGAAGAACAAAGAAGTACTGTTCTTGGGTGTGAATTATAGGGAGATTTTGTTAGTATGATTGTACCGTATATCCTAGAGAAGATGGGACAGAAAACTCTGTTATTATGAGACTTACCTCCCCTTATTCCATTGATTGGACATGTTAGAGGATGAGGAGTGTGATGGGCGATTAGAAGGGTTTTAAAGAGAACGAAATCATTTTTGCTACCAAGAAATTATCACAAGTATCATTGTTCAAAAAAAATATAAAAGTATAGGGCAGTGAAGTACAGAGTGCATGAGCCCTGTTTTTAAAAATCTTTATGAATTTTTCCGCAGATTTTCCGCAGATTTCCAGTGGCCCCACTGATCCCTTATCCACTCATCACTAAGGTTTGTTTAAATCATAAGCTTTGATAATATATGTGTGTGTGTTGTTAGTTGACAGATAAGTGATTTTTGCCTGATTTTTAAAAATTTAACTTCAGAATGTTAGATTTGTTATTGCTGATATTCTTTTTACTTAGTCATATTTTGTAGGACTTGGCACAAAATAATCTAACCTTTAACTTTTTATATTGATGTAGTTAAATCCTTTTTTCATTACCACCTTTTCCCCTTATCTTTTAGGAAGATATAAATGCTATAGAAATGGAAGAAGATAAAAGAGACCTGATATCCCGAGAGATCAGCAAATTCAGAGACACACACAAGGTAGTATTCTTGTTTTTTTCACTTTATACCAATCTAGACTTTTTACAGAATCCAAAGCAAACAGACAAGAAAATCAACCTTACATTAGAGTATAATTTTAAATGCTTTTCATAGGTTTACTTTATATTTAGGATAGAAACAAAGAAACAGAAGACTGGTACCATATTAAAGTGGTCCTTGACATACTGTGCTTAATTTTTTCAGTTGCTGACTACTCTGCAGTCATCTCACTTTAATATGAACAAAAGCTAATTATTAGATTTCAACATAAACATCAAGGTCAAATTTAAACTAGATTGAAGGGGGCAGCAAGATAACATACATACAGTGTAGTGTTCTTTTGGGGGTATTTAAGTTAATCTTAGGGAAACCTTTTCTTTAGAGCCGAGATAAAATTTAAGATTTATATTTGTATAGATTTAATTTGAGTGGGGGAGATTTTTAAAAGTAGGTCAGTGATTACCAGACTTACCAAATTATAGATGCATGGAAGAACTGTAAATTCCCATAAAGCTAATCTATTCATTGACCCCCACCATTATGATAGAGATCATATGGTGACTAATGCAAGATGAAACACTCAGCTTGGAAAGTAACAAGGAATAGGATGTAAGTATGAGCTTCTGTTTTTTATTATATTTATGGATGCCCCCTCAGAAAAATATGCAAAGGGGTAACTGGCTTGGAAATGGGTACTTATGCGTAGTAAATCCCACTCACGAGTTTTGCCTATTTAAAGCTTCTCTCAATGACAGTACATCTGTGAATGTTCACTGGTGTTGAAGGTGATGCTTATGGATGGTGAAATGCAAAACACTGCATGAAATGTATTTTGATGTTAGAGGTAATAAGATGTTATTAGTTCTTGCTCATAGACTTGAGGTATCTGTAACTCAGTCAAGTGTTAAGTATTCATTTTCTCTTTATTGAGTCTTTTATTTTTTTCTCATTGCTCTCAAAATCCCAAGTTGACAATTAATGCTGATGAATCAGCGCTGCTGAACACTTATGTCCAGATGCCCAGCCATTGCTCACATAAACAGTGTTTTTTCAGGAATTAAATGTGTTTAAAAGCACAGGTATAACTCCCTCAATGTTTTGAGAGTTAAAATGGTGGTCTGTGGGAAGTCATTTTAGAGGAGTATTTCTCATTAGGTTTAGTACTCAAATTTAGGGCTGAGTAAGCTTAAAAATGGTATACAGTTGTGTGTGTGGTTTACCCCCTTTTTGTTTTTATTTGTTAAACCCTGTCATGTTATTGGTAAATTGATATTTGCTTCAGAATTTTAAGAATTTGTCAGGCATTTCACTGCCTTAGTATTATTTTTCTGGGGGGAATGTTTTGAATTTCCAAAATGTGTTTTAAAAATAAAAAGAAATCAAGACAAAAAATAAAAACTGTTTTCATTGGGTGGTATGGCTAAAGGGGATATTTGAAACTCCAGTAATAACAAATGAGCTCAGTGAACCTTTGCATGTTTTGGTATGAGTTTATTAAATAACCACAGACTGTCAGGGTATCAGCGTGGCAGGGGGCGTCCATTTACAGCACGGATGAGTCTGAAGAGAGAATAAGGTAAGATTTCTGATTGTTTATCTGTCCTTTCCTCTTCATTACTTTCTTACATTTTTTAGACTCACCTCATTTCCTTTTTCTAGTCTTTCTTTAAAAAATAAACATATATAGCATATCAATATAAATATATATACACACATACACATACACATACGAAAACACATATTTATGTATATACATATATACTTCCACACACATGTAGCAAATATAAATAGCTTTTAGAAAAGCATTTAGTATGGATTAGATTCAATCACTTCCATTTACTTAGAATAATTAAAATTTTGAAATAAGTTCTGAGACATTGTTTTTACATAAGAAGGAAAGCACAGTGAATAAGCAAGAATAAAACATTGAGGAATTATATCAAAGAAATTAAAATTGGAACAGCTAAAATACTCTGTAAGTATTATCTCAGATATAAACAAATTTCTTTGTAAGTATATGATACTGAGGTAAGTTTACAAAATAGTCTAGCCTCGTTTTATAATCTAAATTTTGTATACCAGTAGAACTATTTCAGAAATGAGGTTTTGTCCTTTAGCTTTCAGTTTCTGTCCTCTTTCTACCATTGTTTCTCTCTTTCCTTTGTAATTCCAATGTATTCAGTACTGGCTCTGCCTGCACTCTACTTTGATTTAGATTGGCACAGCAGCTGAATATATTGATGCCTCATATATTAGTTTTTCTTTCATAATTTTCTATCAGTTCTCTCATCCACAACAAGAGAAAGTGTCTTAACAGGTAAGACTGCTTTTTAAAGTTTTAAATGCTTTACATGACTGAGAAAAGAAAAATGCACATTTTATTATTGCAGTTTAAATTTCATTTCAGTGAAACTAAACGTGGAGCCGGAGGGATAAATGTGTTTTGTTTTTACTTTGTTTTGCCTGTTTGGGTTTTTTGTTGTTGTTGTTTTGTTTTTTATATTTTTTATATATTTTTATTTTTTATTTTTTTCTGATTTTGTCTAGAAATCTTGTGGTACGCTGGTAATCTTTTAGGGTACAAACTTGGTCTGACTTTGTTATTTGGTTTATTTGTGAACCATGTACTTGCTCTTCCTCCCAGAAATATAGCTTGTAGGCAAGGTTAATCCAGTGTTGGCGATCCATGTCCTAGCACAACATCTGTAAGTTAATACATGATCATTCCTTCCAAGGATGGATTTATCATTGTAAATATACTTTTATTGTCTTACAGGCATAATGGGCATAAATATATTGCTTTAAAATATTTTAAGTGAAAATACTACAGTTACTTACATTTTGCTTGAAATGAGTGATTTCCAAAGTTTTTGTATTTGGTGGGCTGTCCATCTTGTCATGGTGGGAGTAAATAGTTCCATTGATAAGGCAGATCTTGGCTGAATTCAACTTGTTTCTTTTGGAGGGTGGGCATACCAGAAGGCAGAAGATGGTTGCATTATAGTGACTTGACTTTCCTGTCACTTGACCTCCCCTTTAAAAGCCTCATCTGGTAACCTTTAGGTAAGGGGATGTCTAGGGTTATAATTATTATCAGTAGTCCCACTGATTTACGAGTATTCATAATGGGCAGAATTACGTGTTAGCCAAGTGATTGTCTTTCTAGAAAATACTATGATCCACTACATTCCTCATATTTATTTTAGTTATTACATAATCACTGAGTGGCCAGCCACACTTGACACAATCTCCCAACATCCAAGATTGGAGATTCCTGTTCTATGTAGAGTATATCGTTTTGCACGAAATCTGGTTTTGTGATTACTTCAGTTTAAATTGTCAAATAAAGCCACAAGTATTTAATATTTAAGTACCAGTGGTTTGGTATTTTTGTTACCAGTGTTGGGCACTGCACCGGGAAAAGACTGAATACTGGAGCTACAGAGTTAACTCTAAAAGTACTTCTTTGGTTTCTAGAAACTGGAAGAAGAGAAAGGCAAAAAGGAAAAAGAAAGACAGGAAATTGAGAAAGAACGGAGAGAAAGAGAGAGGGAGCGTGAAAGGGAACGAGAAAGGCGAGAACGGGAACGAGAAAGGGAAAGAGAACGTGAACGAGAAAAGGAGAAGGAACGGGAGCGGGAACGAGAACGGGATAGGGACCGTGACCGGACCAAGGAGAGAGACCGAGATCGGGATCGAGAGAGAGACCGGGATCGGGACAGAGAAAGGAGCTCAGATCGTAATAAGGATCGAAGCAGATCAAGGTAAGGCTTTATAGAAGTTAACTGTTTCTAATAGCTTAATGGAACTACAGAGTGGTCCTCTATAGGGGCATTTGCGTTCGTGTGATTGATTTCTTTAATCTGGCTTTTTGTCATTTAATTTTAATTTAATTTTTTTTTTTGGCGGTACTGGGGTCCTAAACCCAGGGCCTCACATGTACTTTGCAGGTGGTCTACCACTCAGCTACACCCCAGCCCCCTTTTTTTAATTTTGAGACAGGGTCTCACTAAATTACATGCTGCCCCTGGCCTTGAACTTGTGATCCTCCTGCCCCCTCCTCCTGAGTTGCTGGGATTACAGGCATGCATCACTTTGCCTGGCTAATCTGGTTTTCTCACACACATGGCTAACATTGGTGAAAGTAATAATTTTTGTTACTTTCATTGTGTCTTCCCTTCCCTGCAGTCCTGGGAAGCTGAACCTAGGGCCTTGCACATACTTTGCAAGTTCTGTGCCACTAAGCTGCACACCAGACCCTTTTTAAAAAGTTTATTAAAATTGTATTTATTTTTTATTTAGTTTTTATTTATAATCATAAACTTAATTTTGCAATCCAGCTAGACTTGGAGGGGAATGAGGAAAATATGGAACCCGAAGAACTGCAACAAGAGCACAAAAGATTTTAGTATGCTGCAAGCAGATGGGATGGAGAGATGCTCTGTTGAGTTACAAAAGGAATGGTCTGGTGGTTAAGAGAAACACAAGTCAAATATATTGGAGTTGTCCACAGATAGTAATGGTGATCTTGCTGGTCTTGCCATTTCTGAACCCAAAGTGCTCCGTAGCTTCCACAATGTTCATGCCCAATTTGACCTTCCCGAAGACCACATGCTTGCCATCCACCCACTCAGTCTTGGCAGTGCAGATGAAAAACTGGGACCATTTGGGTTTGGTCCAGCATTTGTCATGGATAAGATGTCAGGATCTGTATGCTTCAGGATAAAGTTCTCGTCATCATATTTCTCCCCATAAGGGGACTTGCTGCCAGTGCCGTTATGGCATGTGAAATCAGTACCCTCACACATGAATCCTGGAATAACTCTGAGAAAATAGGAATCTTCATAACCAAATTCTGTCTTTCCAGTGCTCAGAAGATGAAAATTTTCTGAGGTCTTTGGAGCTTTGTCTGCAGGCAGCCTGAAGGAGATGCAGCCTAAGGGCTCACTGTTGGCAGCAATGTTGAAGAATATGGTGGGGTTAACCATGGCTGACTGAATGACTCCTAGGATGGCAGCATCTGCCCCCTTTTTAAGTTTTTATTTTGAGACAGGGTCTTGCTGAGTTTCGCAGGCTGCCTCTGGCCTCAAACTTGGCAATCCTCCTGCCTCAACCTCCCAAGTTGCTGGGATTACTCGTGGCTCTTTCTGGTTTTTGTGACAGGGTCTCACTAAGTTGCACAGGCTAGCCTTGAACTAACTCCCCCCTCCCAGATTGAACCTAGGGCCTTGTATATGCAAGACCACTGCTCTTACCACCAAGCAGCAGCCCCTGTCCTTTTTAAATTTTTTATTTTGAAAAGGGGTCTCACTAATTGTGGAGGCTGTCTCTGGCCTCAACCTTGCTACACTCCCGCCTTAGCCTTCCAGGCCTCTGGCATTGTAGGCATCAACCATGGTTCCAGCTAGCCTTAACTCTGATCCTTCTACCTCAGCCTCCTGAATGCTATGATTACAGGCATGTGCTACCAAACCAGGCTAGAATGTTTTCTTTTTCTTTTCTTTCTTTTTCTTTTTCCAGCAGTGCTGAGGATAGAACCTAGGACTTTGTACCTGCTAGACAAGCTCTGTATCACCAAGCTGTGTTCCCAGCAACAATTTTAAAATGTATGGCTAGTTTGTCTCTGAAGCCAGTTTTTACAGAGACCCAGAATACACCACTTGTCCACTCAGTGTTCCAGGTAGACATAATTCCCTGTTGTTTTCTTAGGTTGGAGGACAGGGTTTTTTGTTTTGTCTTGTTTTCTTTTTGAGAAAGGGTCTTGCTGTGCAGCCCGGCCTGGCCTGGAACTCACTATTTAGAATAGGCTGGGCTCAAACTCCTGTCGATCCTCCTACCCCAGCCTCCAAATGCTGGGATTGTAGGTGTATGCCACCACTCTACACTAGAGGGTAGCTATTTTTACTTGGCCTTTCATTGATGTCCTGTATACTGAGAAGTGAACTTCTTTTATCTCTCAGGTGTGTGTGTTTTTATGTGTAGCCCACTGGATCTGCCAGGCTTACCTACCTTTCTCCAAGTAATTTCACATTTTAGGGCCTTGCTTTGTTTTTTATTTAAAAATTTTAGATAATTGGATTCATTTGATGAATCATTTCATTCTTTAGGAATTAGAGAAAAAATGATCAAAGTAGGTAGGCAGAGGAGAGCAGGAGAGAAGAGAGGAAAGCTCACCTTGTTTTAAACTAGTTTCAAAGTACATATGACTTGGAATTTTCTCCTTGATTATAGTTGAAGGGAGGTCACATTTGGTCCTTGTATGATGTTACCGGAACTAGACGTCCGGTGCTCTCAATCTTTAGTGGGCATTAAAATCCCTTCATCTTTTCCTTCTTCCCTCAATATGTCCCTTATTGAGAATTTGACATAAAATTAAAGATATTTACTTTATGAACTATATATATACATATACGTATATGTATGCATGTATGTATGTATGTATATGTATATGTATGTATATATGTATATATATGGTCTCGTATTTCATATACATTCATGGATTTAATTAGGTCACTGGCATGCAGTATATATTTTGCAGTGTATATTAAATGAATTAAATATTTGAGTACTTTTAATGCTGACTCTTATAGTTTTAATTTTTATCTATGCAACATTGCCAAAATTTTCTTTTCTCCAAGTTTGCCAGCACATATTTGATCACTAGTGAGACAGATTGACCATTTCCCCCCTGTTACTGGAGGATTGAACCCAGGGCCTCCTGCTTGTGTGCTTTGCAAGTGCTGTACCACTGAGCCATACCCCGAGTCCATTTTTTTACTTTTTAAGACTGGGTGTGCTAAATTACACAGGCTACCCCGTGCTCTCACACTTGTAATCCTCTTGCCTTCGCCTCCCAAGTTGCTGGAATTACAGACTTGCTGGAATTACAGACGTCAGCCCCTGCCCTGCTGATAGTATTGGCTTTTAACATGTTTAAAAGTCCTTCTTATTTCTTTTGGGAATGAATAATGCTCTCTTCTTTGCTGTTGTATACCATTATGTGAATGAATAATACAGGGTATTCTCAGTTCTAATCTGCATCTGTTACTGAGTGCGAATTTCATTCATATTCTAATCAGCATCTGATTTGCAGCCCTCTAAAACTGTTGAAAGAATGTGGACTAGAATCAAGCATATACGTTATTTCATTCATGATGGACTATAATTAATCATATTTTTGTATTTTATGTAACAGTTTTATATCTAGGTTTTGTTTTCTAAGGTATGAGTAAGTATTAGCATTGACTTGAGAATGCAGTTAGAATTTAAGAATGGATTTTTTTGGTATTTGGGGATAGAACCTATGGCCTTGCACATACTTTGCAAGTGTTCTATCACTGGTCTGTACACTCAGCCTTTTTACCTTTCTTTTGTGTGTGTGTGTGTGTGTGTGTGTGTGTGTGTGTGTGTTATTTTTTATTATTAGGTTTTACTTTGAGTTAAGGTCTCTCCAAGTTGTACAGGCCTGGAGCTCAGTCCTCCTGGCTCTGCCATCTGAGTTGCTGAGATTATAGGCAAGTGCCACTGCACCCAGCTGGGATTATTTACTCTTTCTTTCCTTCTTTCCTTCCTTCCTTTTTCTTTTCCTTTTCCTTTTCCTTTTTCTTTTTTTCTTTTCTTCTCCTTTCTTTTTTTTTTTTTTTTTTTGTGGTACTGGGGGTCGAACTGAGGGCCTCATGCTTGCATGCTTTGCAAGTGCTGGACCACTGAGCTGCTGCCTCCAGCCCATTTTTTTACTTTTTGAGACAGGTATTGCTAAATTACGCTGATTGCCTCAGGTCTCAATTTACGATCCTCCTGCCTCCACCTCCCAAGCCTCTGGGATTACAGGGATGCGTCACCGCGCCCAGCCTCTTTTCTTTTTTCTTTTCTTTCTCTTCTCTTCTGTTCTCTTCTCTTCTCTTTTCTTCCATTCACTTGTGCGTGTTAGACAAGTCCTCCACCACTGAGCTACGCTCCCAGCCCCTAGCTTGTGTCTTTGTGATGAATATAGAATTGTTCACAGCTGGGCACCAGGCCGAATGCCTGTATTCCCAGCCACTCAGGAGGTAGGAGTAGGATCGTAAGTTCAAGGCCAGAGACAGCCTGTGCAACATAGCGAGACCCTGTCTCAAAAAGTAGAAAGTGGGTTGAGGGTGCAGCTAAGTGGTTGAGTGCTTGCGAAGCATGTTTCAAGCCCTGAGTTCAACAACTCAGTATTGGCAGGGAGAAGGTTGTTTTCAGTTCTGCAGAAATCAAATGCTAACTTCTGTCTTGTGAGTTTGTATATTATTTCATAATATATATATCGTCCTTTCCTTTGGTCTTTAAAAGAAAACAGAAAATAGACTGACATGTTTTGTAAATCTTTTATTTACATAGAGAAAAGAGCAGAGATCGGGAAAGGGAACGGGAGCGTGAGAGAGAAAGAGAACGAGAACGGGAGCGAGAGCGAGAACGGGAGCGCGAGAGAGAGCGAGAGAGAGAACGAGAGCGGGAAAGAGAAAAAGACAAGAAACGAGACCGAGAAGAGGATGAAGAAGATGCTTATGAACGAAGAAAACTTGAGAGAAAACTCCGAGAGAAGGAAGCTGCTTATCAAGAGGTAAATTGAGGAATTCCTTTTATCCTTAAAGCTTTGTTATACTTAGTTGGTTAGTGTATTTGTAGAATTCTTTAAAATTTTACAGCTTTGAAAATTTTTTTTTTAGCGCCTTAAGAATTGGGAGATCAGAGAACGGAAGAAAACCAGGGAATATGAGAAAGAGGCTGAAAGAGAAGAAGAAAGAAGAAGAGAAATGGTAAAATTCTAGGTTAAAAATAATATTTTTTTTCAGTGAAAAATCACCAGATCAAATCTTACTATTAAGAGGAAGTACCTTTGTAATTGAAATGTATAAGGTTATCGTTCATGGATGATTTTTTGTGTATTTCAAGCACCTTTGAGGCAAATTCAGTACAAAAATCTTTTTCCTCCTATTTTTCAATTTTTTTTCTGCCCATAAGCAGAATGTTTATACTACCAAATCTGTTGTAAGATATAGAAACTTAGAATTTATAAAACATTTCAAAAGATTCTACACAGTTATTGAATTGGTACAGTATATTTACATGAAGCAAATAGTGTGGTGAGAACTGTTTCTATAAATCCGAAGTATCTTTCTGTATACAACATTTCTAAACTAGTTTTTCCTTATGCTGCCAGTGTCCTTACTTTATGTGATAATCACAAAATGAATTTTACTTTTTGCATTTATACTGTTGGCATAGTCATTGAAGAAACTGCCAAGAAATTATTTCATCATCATATTTTCTTTAGTAATATGTTCCATGTGTTCTGTCTTTGCTAGAATATGAAATTTTCTTTATCTCCATTTTGGAGATTATTCATTCAAAAAACTTCACTGAAGTTAGGGATCTTCTTCAACTAGCTTTTGAACCTAAATGAGACAGAGGGAATTTTTGTAAGTAGCCAAGAAAATGCACTCAGCAACCACATATTACGGATTTTCCAGATAACGGATCCTCTCTATGATAGAATTATTTAAAATAATTCTAATTTTTAGAAATAAGTTAAAATGGGGTAAAAACTCCTATTTTGGAATTTTTGTTTTCATCCTTAGATTAGAAAATAGGAAGAGAATAATATAGTAATAATTGGGTAGGGAAATGCTATTAACAACAATGTATAATGAATTTTAAATGAATTTGAAATGATTTCTGCTTCCTCCAAGCAAATCTGAAACCTCTCTTTGTAGAGAAATATTTACTGGCTTTTTGTGTTTGTGAGCTTTAAAAAAATCCAGTTATGTAAGCAGTTGTTAGTATT
This sequence comes from Pedetes capensis, assembly GCA_007922755.1. Taxonomy (NCBI): domain Eukaryota; kingdom Metazoa; phylum Chordata; class Mammalia; order Rodentia; family Pedetidae; genus Pedetes; species Pedetes capensis. Next base: position 57,584 of record VMDO01006356.1, read on the forward strand.
CACATAAAACAAGTATATGAACTAAAAGTGAAAGTTTCCACATCTTAAGAGTAGGTGCATTCATATTTGTTGATGGACTTTTCTGTGTGCCCATACTTTGGTGATTGGAGGTATATATAAATACTATTGCTGCTCTTACCACCAGACAATCCCCTTTCATTGATTTGACACATTTTGAATACCCATCATAATCCAGCCTGGAAGGGTTGTGTGTGAGTATTTGAGATGTGTTGAAGATATGTTCACAGTATTTTGGAAGTACACCAGAAGAACACTAATTCTGCCTGCTCTAGGGAACCACTCATGAATAGGTGGATAGACTGTGGAAATACTTAAATAGAAGTAACATTTGAACTAGGTGAAATGTATTAAAAGGTTACTATAAGTCAGGAAGGGGCTGGGATTTAGCTCAGTTGGTAGAGCACCGTTCTGGGATCTCTGAGGTCCTGAGTTCGATTCCCAGCACTGCAAAAATGGGAGAAGGACCTGGCAATCCACTTCCGAGGCAATCCCGAAACAACCAGCCGTTGAAAACCCTATGAGGGTCACTATGAGTCAGACACAACCCGACGGCACCTAACAACAACAACGTAAGTCAGGAAACATTATCTGCTTTATAGGTAGATATGATTACAATAATAGCAGTTAGATATTAGACATGTAAAAATATATAAGGATTTTAATTGTTGATGGATATAATAGTTGTATTTGAAATTCTAAAAATATGAGATTCATGTACTTTGATGGTTTATTATAGATTAAAAGTTAGGTGGACAAGGAGTTCTGGATTGTGAGGATAAAAGTAGATATCTTCAGATTGATGCATGAACATGATTTAAATATTTAATCTTACATTTCATTGTAAGCTACTTGTAGCATCTACTTCCTCAATGAAATTTAAAATACTTTCATCCAGTTAATAAATTTAATAAGAGCTGGTTGTGTTGTCACACCCCTGTAATCCCAGCAGTTTGGGAGGCAGAGGCAGGAGGATCACAAATTCAAGACCATAGGCAGCCTAAGTTATTTAGTGAGACCCCACCTCAAAAAAGTAAAAATGAACTAGGGTTGTGGTCCAGTGGTAGAGTGCTCCAAGGTATGTGCAGGACCCTGGGTTTAACCTCAAGTACCACAATAAGTTAAAAATTTAATGAGGTAGCATTGTTTTGAGCCAGATGTGGTATGTTGTTGTTGTTGTTGTTGTTAGGTGCTGTCGAGTCGGTATCCGACTCACAGCGACCCTCATAGGGTTTTCAATGGCTGACTGTTTCAGGATTGCCTTGGGAGTGGATTGCCAGGTCCTTCTCCCATTTTTGCTGTGCTGGGAATTGAACTCAGGACCTCAGAGACTGCAGCACAGCGCTCTACCAACTGAGCTAAATCCCAGCCCTGTGGTATGGTACACATCTATAATCCTAGTATTTAGGAGGCAGAAGCAAGAGGATCCTGAGTTCCAGATCAGCCTGAGGTAAATAGGAAAGCCCTATCTTTTTTTTTTTTTTTTTTTTTTTTTTTTTTGCGGTACTGGGGGTTGAATCCAGGGTCTTGTGCTTGCATGTTTTGCAAGTGCTATACCACTGAGCTGTACCTCCAGCCCATTTTTTTACTTTTTGAGACAGAGTCTTGCTAAACTTTGCAGACTGCCTCTGGTCTTGATCTTGTGATTCTGCTGCCTCTGCCTCCCAAGTTGCTGGTATTATAGGCATGTGCCACTGCACCTGCTGAGCCCTGTCTTTAAAAAAAAAAAAAAAAAAAAAAAAAATATATATATATATATATATATATATATATATATATATATATATATATATGACATTGTTTTGTTTTCTAGTTTGCTCAGGTTTCCTTGAAGAATAATTATTGTACTTTGAAAATTGTATTCAGAGAAGATATTTTTTATTAAATACTGCATATGTGTGTGCTTTTCATTTCACAGATAAGTCCTAAAGCTGACTTGTTTCATAGGTATAAGAGAAAAACTGTCAGTGTTAGATACACATGATACATGAAGTATATGAGAATTGTAGAGTTTTAAGTGGTATGGATAAGAAAAAAAATCTGTTCTCAGGATAAGGGATGGGGATAATCTGACTCTTTTCCTTCATTTATGCAAAGGCTAAAGAGGCTAAACGACTGAAAGAATTCTTAGAAGACTATGATGATGATAGAGATGATCCTAAGTATTACAGGTAAAGAAGCTTTACTTTATAAACTCATTTGTGGGTTTGTTGTTGTTGTTGTTGTTGTATTGGGGTTGAATCCAGGGCCTTGCTCTTGTATGCTTTGCAAGTGCTGTACCACTGAACTGCATCCCCAGCCCAGTTTTTTACATTTTTGAGACAGGGTCTCACTAAATTTTGCAGACTGCCTCTGGTCTCCAAATTTGGATCCTCCTGCCTCTTCGTCCCAAGTCGCTGGGATTACAGGCATGCGCCTCTGTGCCTAGCTTGTAGCTTGTTATTAGCTCTATTTTTTCCCTTGTCTACTTAAGAGTGTTCGTGTAATAAGTGGAATAAGAAAGCTAGAAATTTTTTCATTCCATCTTGAATCATCCCTCTAATAATGGTATTTTGTAGGGTGGGAATAGGAGAGTGGGAGGAAAGGTATTGGAAAATAAATCAGCAATTCTATGTTTCTTTGTATGGGGTAGCCTGTGATAGTATTTTGCTGAATAATCCTCTTTTCTTCCTTCATGTATTTTAAATAGCACATTATAACTAATCTTTACAAACAGGGCTTCAAATCTGTGAAAAATGACCTTCGGATTTGGGCACAGGTTCAATATGTTAATATTTAGGGGAGCTGGGTTTTGTTTGGGTTCAGGTTTAAAGTTTTAATCCTATGTACAGATAGATGAATAAAATTATTTTCAGTTTTTTTCCACCAATTTTCAAGTAGCTAATGATACCAATTAAAAAAAAAAAGGCATTAATAGCCAAGTCTGAACCCAATATTCACTGGATTCCAGTTCAGAAAAGTTTTTAAAAATGCTTGAACTGAGGTCAGGTGCAGTGGCTCACTCCTGTAATCCCCACAGCAATGGGAGGTAGAGGCAGGAAGATCACAGGTGAGAGGCAGTTTGCCTAACTTATTAGCAAGACCCTGTCTCAAGGTAAAAAATGAAAAATGGGCTGGGGATACAGCCCAGTGGAAGAGCACTGGTAAAATATGTGTGAGGCCCTGGGTTCAATCCCCAAATACTACCAAAAGAAAGAAAGAAAAAAAATGCTTTAGCCAAAATGGGGTCACTGTTTGGGTTTTGGTTCAGTTAGAACCCCTGCTGTCCACACATACAATTTAAATCTATGCACAAGTATTACTTCATGTTTACACCACAAAAAATGCTTGAATTGAGTTCAGGGTTCACATTTGAAGCTCTGTTTTAATTATTTAACATTGTCTAGAAATACTTGTATTGAAGGCTTTCAGTAGTAGGTCATAGCAATTTGACCCCCTTTTCCTCCACCCCATTCCTACATACTGGAGAAGGATCTGGCAGTCGCTCCTGAAACAATCCTGAAAAAAACAATGAGCCATCAAAAACCCTATGAAGAGCAAAGAAGCACTGACATAGTGCCAAGCGTGGCACAGTGTTGGGAAGTGTTTCGTTCTGTTATACATAGGGTCGCTAAGAGTCAGAAATGACTCCAGGGCACCTAACAACAACTGCAACTGTGAAGTGAGAGTTATTACACCTTCATTTCTTCCTCTCTTTGTTCCCCTGACATTTCTGAACTCCCATGCTGGCCATTATGGGGCATTATGATAACATCAGTTTTTGATTTTCGCTTTTTGGCTTACAGGATTATTTTTGTTATTTTGGTTTTTGTTTTCTTTTTGAAGCACTGAGGATTTGAATTTGTTGAACCTTGGGGCTTGCACATACTTTGTAAGTACTCTGCCACTGAGTTGCACCCCCAGTCTTTTTTTTTTTTTTTTTTTTTTTTTAATTGTGACAGGATCTCTGCTAAGGTACACAGACTGCCTCTGGGCTCAAACCTACGATTCTCTCACTTTTGCCTCCCAAGTTGCTGGGATTACAGGCATGCACCACTGTACCTGGCTTGGTTTGCAGTTTTTTTAAGACAGAGTCTCACTGTGTAGCCCAGGCTGGCCTCAATCTCATGATCCTCTTGCCTCAGCCTCCTGAGATCTGGGATTACAGGCATGTGCTGCCCTGCCTGGCTAATTGTTTTATTTTGCTTCTTCCTAACCAAATTTTAAATTTCTTGAGGATATGGACAGTGCCTTAATAATCCTTTTATTATCTGTGGTGTGTCTAACATGATGGGGGCATAATAAAAGTGTTTAACATATAATTAAGCTTAGCACAACATAGGCACAAAATTAAAACATCGGGAGATAGTAACTTAAACTGAAAGAGTCAAATAATTTGACTTCAAAGTGGAAAATGCCACAAAATAAAGAAAATGAATACTAGAATTATTAAATGGCAATACATAAATAACTTCTACATTTTGATATATAACAAATAGCTAAACAAAACCTCTGCCTTTTATGGTTTTTGCACTACTACTTGGATTTTTTTTAAAAAAATATTTACTTTTGTTTGTTTGTTTTATAGTCCAGGTCAGCCTAGAATTTACCATGTAGCTCTGGTTAGCCTTGAACTCTCAATCCTGCCTCAGCCTCCCTAGTGTTAAAGATTATAGGCATGGGCCCAGGATTTTTTTCCCTCCTTCTCATGCATGCTGATCATGTAATCAATCACTGAGTTACACCTCCAGTCCTAGAACTATTCTTAGTAATTTTAGTGCTACTTATATTATTTTTCACAGCTTAGCACCTGAGAAAATGCAAATTATGTACGGGAGAGTCAGTGTCAAATAGGTACTGTTAGGTATCTGACTCATAGCAACCCTCATAGGGTTTTCAATGGCAGACTGTTTCAGGATTGCCTTGGGAGTGGATTGCCAGGTCCTTCTCCCATTTTTGCTGTGCTGGGAATTGAACTCAGGACCTCAGAGACTACAGAGCAGCGCTCTACCAACTGAGCTAAATTCCAGCCTAAATAGGTACTAGAAGAGCTTTTTACTTATTTTAGATGCTGAAGAGTTGACTTTCAGAAGCAAGCACGATGATAAATGACCAGGTATTGCTTACTTATTGCACACTAACATGGAGTGAGCACACTGTCCAGAGTTTTCTGTAGACGTAGAACATTATGACAGTCTTAGTCCTTACTTATTATGCAGTTTTTAGTATTGAAAAAAGGTGTTTTTGAAGACATTCTGTGTATTCAGTTATGATCTGAGTATTAAATGGGGACTCTTACTGTTTTTGCAGGGGTAGTGCCCTTCAGAAAAGGTTACGTGATAGGGAAAAGGAAATGGAAGCAGATGAACGAGATAGGAAGAGAGAGAAGGAAGAACTTGAGGAAATCAGGCAACGCCTTCTGGCAGAAGGGCACCCAGATCCAGATGCAGAGCTTCAGAGGGTAAGATAATACAACATCTGTAATCATTGTTTTTAGATGATCCTGTCATTTTAAAGCCAACCAAGATATAGTTTAATTTGTAACTAAGGGGACTACACGTTTTGCTCCATAGAACTTACTGTTTGGTGGAAGATTATTAGTACTTTTATTTGTTGTACAGAAATCATCAATATTACAAATCAACTAGTTCCTTTGTTATTGGTCTTTTAATGAAATTTGGCTAGAAAGCTGCCCATCATGTAGTTTGATCTGAAATTTAATTACTTTTTATGGCTTGAATTCCTTTTCTTATTGAAATTAAGATATTTTCATCAGTAGCTTGTCCCTTAAGAAGGGAACAGAATGCCTTACAGCTGATATAGTCTTACACTTAAGCATAGTATTTTATAGAAGTTTTTCTTGTTACTCTGTCATGATCTAATAATATGAATTTTATTATTTATATTTTTGTGTGAGGGGTCCTGAATCCAGGACCTTGCACTTACTTTGCAAATACTCTACCACTGAGCTATGCTTCCAGTCTCCTTTTTTATTTTGCATCTTGAGACAGGGTCTTGCTAGGTTACGCAGGCTGCCTCTGGCTTCGAACTTAGGATCCTCCTGCCTCTGCCTCTTGAGTTGATGCTTACAGGTGTGAGCATTACAGGTGTGAGTCACCATTTCTGGCCTAATAAGAAATTTTTAAATCAACCCCTTTTTAAAAAAAACCTATTATATGCTTAGGCTAACAGAAAAGATGTCTTCTGACATATTTGCCACCCCCACGACACCCACTGGGAGGCTGAACTCAGAGCCTCACCATGGTAGGCAAGTTCTCTACCACTGAACTGTAAGCCTCCTTGTTACTTTAAAAATGTGTGTGTGTGTGTGTGTGTGTGTGTGTGCGCGCGCGCATATATATACATATATACATATATATACATATGTACATATATATACACATATATACATATATACGTACATACATATATACATATATATATGTGTATTTTGAAACAGGATCCTGCTAACTTGTGCAGGCTGCTTCTGGCCTCAAACCTGTGATCCTCCTTCCTTGGCCTCCTGAGCTGCTGGGATTATAGGTGTGTGCCATGACATCTGGCTTTTTCCTTATATTTTTGAAATAAGATCTTGCTATGTGGCTCAGACTGGCTTCATACTGATGACCTTCCTGGCTCTGCCTCTGGCCTCCTGAAATTACCAATGTGATCCACTATGCCAGGCTAACATGTCCCTTTACTTATTTTTTCTCCAAAGTGGAAGTGTTACTTTTTGTTGTTGTTAAGTAGGAACTTATGTGAGTAAACAAGATGTTCAGACACCATAGAAGACAAAAATGAAGCACTTAATGATGTGTTCACCTAGTTTTTTAATAATTCTTGATGCTTTGTTTTCAGGTGTCTTTCATCATTTTGACATTTATATATGTATATATGTGTGTATGTATATATGTATAATAGTTTGTATGTACTGGGGAGTTGAACTCAGGCATTGCACATGCTTTGCAAGTGTTCTGCCGCTGAGCTACAGCTCCAGCTCTCATCATTTTGAGTGTTAATTTTGGTAGGTCTTTGCTTTAAAATTCCCTTTTCTTTATTTCTTCCTTTCCCTGCTTATAAATATAAAAGTGACCGTATGCATTAGTTGCTTAAAGGACAAATGATGTATGATCAGTCTGAGGATTTGAATTGCCTTTTATATATTCTCTGTATTTTTCTATAATAAAATTTCCAATTTATTTAACAAAGATAAAAAGATAACACTTCTTCATTTTGAATCTAGCAGACTACTATGTATTTATCTTTCTCTGATAATCTTATATAAGCCATTAAAGAATGGTATTATATATGATTTTTTAAAAATGTATAGTACCTACTATACTGCTTAGATATACTCAGCTTTCTGATTAGTGTTCACATCCTAATCAAAAAGATAAAGAAAGGTAGGGCTGGGGATATAGCTCAGTGGTACAGTGAATGAGGCTTTGCGTTCAACCCCAGCACCATTTTTAAAAAACAGGTATTTCATAAAATATCTTGTAAAGCAAAAGCAAATTATAATTGCAGTCTCTTCCACGTGAATCATTGACTTTTTTGGTTGTAGATGGAACAAGAAGCTGAGAGACGCAGACAGCCACAAATAAAACAAGAGCCAGAATCAGAGGAAGAAGAAGAAGAGAAACAAGAAAAAGAAGAAAAACGAGAAGAACCCATGGAAGAAGAAGAGGAGCCAGAACAAAAGCCTTGTCTCAAACCTACTCTGAGGCCAATCAGCTCTGCCCCATCTGTTTCCTCTGCCAGCGGCAATGCAACACCCAACACTCCTGGCGACGAGTCTCCTTGTGGTATTATTATTCCTCACGAAAACTCACCAGACCAACAACAACCTGAGGAGCATAGGCCCAAAATAGGATTAAGTCTTAAACTGGGTACGTTAACATTTTCTTCCTCCTCTGTTCCTTTCCCTGTCAGCAAATTTCTATATGTCTCCCTAAGGAAAATAATAAATATACATTTGGTAGGTAGATAGCAAATTATTCAAAAATGTCTTTGTAGCTCACAATTGTTTTCATAGTCCTACTAGTGCTCCTTTATCTGCAGCTGCCTCAAGTTCTGAGAAGAAGTGAAAAGTTAAGTTTTCTAGCACTTGTGAGTAGAGAGTTATTTTTTATAGTTGGGCTCTTTTGCGGAGATTTGTGGAAGTATATTTTGCATTGCTTTTGAGGGATGGTGGGTTGTGGAATTTAACATTTGAAAATGAAGTCTTCATGCTAAGATAGTGTTTTTACTATAGGTGCTTCCAATAGTCCTGGTCAACCTAATTCTGTGAAGAGAAAGAAACTACCTGTAGATAGTGTCTTCAACAAATTTGAGGATGAAGACAGTGATGATGTGCCCCGAAAAAGGAAACTGGTTCCTTTGGATTATGGTGAAGATGATAAAAATGCTGCTAAAGGCACTGTAAACACTGAAGAGAAACGAAAACACATTAAGAGTCTCATTGAGAAAATTCCTACAGCCAAACCTGAGCTCTTTGCTTATCCTCTGGATTGGTCTATTGTGGATTCTGTGAGTAGCAAGCTATATGTTGTCACATTGGGAGTGGTTTTGAATGTGGCATACAACCTTGTTTGGTTCTGTTAATGACAAATAAGTAGGGATAGTCTTGACATCAAGAATCTTGAGCCAGGTGCAGTGACTCATGCCTGTAATCCCAGTGGCTCATCAGGCAGAGCCAGTAGGATTGTGAATTTGAGGCCAGAGGCAGCCTGCATAATGTAGTGAGACCCTGACTCAAAATTTTAAGAAGGGAGGTGCGGGGCGGGGGGGGTGGATGTAGCCCAGTGGTAGAGCACTTGCAAAGTATATGCAAGGCCCTGGACTCAACTACCAAATACCAGTTGGATGGAAGGTAGGTTGGGAGAAAATCTAGATATCAAGAAACTATCATGGCCGAGGAATTTCTATTACTGGGAAAATTCTTGCTAGTACTTGAATTCTTCATAGAAGCAAATAGAATAGAAGCAAATAATTGTGCCACAGTTCAAATTATGACTGACCATGTTATATTTTAGTTTTAAAAATAGTGAGATTATAAGCTTTAGTGAATATAATATAAAGCTATAATTCTTTAGTTAATTAGCCATGCTTTGTTTTTCAGATATTGATGGAACGGCGAATTAGACCATGGATCAATAAGAAAATCATAGAATACATAGGTGAAGAAGAAGCTACTTTAGTTGATTTTGTTTGTTCTAAGGTTAGTCTTTTTACTCCCTCCATCTCCAATATGTATTTTATATTTTAAAATAACTGACACTTTCTAAAACAAAAACTCTTGCAGAGCCCAGTTCCATAATAGTTCAATTTTAACTAAGTGATCTATTGCTTCTTTAATGAACTATTCCACCCTCCTTCAGTCCTGTCACACAATATGCTTTCATTCAGAGTAAGGAAGGACAGAATGCTAGTTACTGCCAGTTATGCTCTCTCTTCTTGCTGCTGAGACTGCCATGCCACGCTTTTGTCTTGGTTAAAAGAATGTGGTCGAAGTAAATTTGAGATTTGTGGAGGTATCCAATAGCTTTGTCAGTCACCCATTCTTTAGAAAAGGAACAAAGTAAGAGTAATACCTCAGCACTGGAACTGTTCTATGCTTCAATCCTCAACCAGTATTTTTAGGAGAATGCTTGTTCTGTGCTCAACCACTTGCTTGGCACTTGACCTCTGTGCTAAAACCTGCATAATCTGCCACCCTTACCCATGATGCTTCTGGGTGAAAAAAAGGGAACTTGTCACTTTGCACATCAATATCATGCAGTAAAGTCCTGTCCTGGTGCTAGGTTCACTATCTTGTGGGGTTCCCCTGCCCCGCACATATATACATACATATAACCCTTATGGTCATCATGGCACCCACGTTCCTTCTAGTACTGAACATGCAAAGGAAAACAGAACAACAGTTAGTTGAATTTTAAAAAGAGCGTATTGCTGCTGGGCGCAGTGGCGCACGCCTGTAATCCCAGCCGCTCAGGAGGCAGAGGCAGGAGGATCTCAAGTTCGAGACCAGAGGCAGTCTGCGTAATTTAGCAAGACCCTGTCTCAAAAAGTAAAAAAATGGGCTGAGGGTGCAGCTCAGTGGTCCAGCATTTGCAGAGCATGCAAGCACCAGGCCCTGGGTTCAATCCCCAGTACCTAAAAAAAAAAAAAAAAAAAGTATTGCTGAGTATTTGAGTGGCATACATGTATCTGAATTAGCCATTCAGTATGGTGCCAGAAGCAACAAAACATTGGCATTGTTAGTTTTAGGGGAAAAAGTGCTCTGCATTTGAACTGATAGGTGCTTGACCAGCCTTCTAAACTAGATTGTGGTTGAGTGCTGCGAGGTACCACTATAGTCTTATATGATAATAGTAGTCAGAGTGTATTGACTCATTACTAAGTTCTTGACAGGTATTGGATTAGTATTTTATAGGACTTTTCTTCTTTAAATCTTCCAAAAACCTCAGGAAGTATAAAACACTAATATTTTCCCCATTTTATACCTGAAGAAATTGAAGTTTGGGGAGAAATTCTGTGTTCATCATGATTGTACAAAAAGTAACAGCATTTTAAAACCCACTTCCTTTTGCGGGGGTGGAGTTTGAACCAAGGGCTTAATGTATATTTTGCAAGTACTCTACCCCTGGGCTGTACTCCCACCCCCCCTTTAAAAATTTTGAGTCAGGTTCTTGCTAAGTTATTCAGGCTGCCTCTGGCCTTGAACCTGTAATCCTCCTGCCTCCACCTCCCAAATTGCTGGGATTATAGGCATGAGCCATCATGCCCCGGCACCCAGATTCTTAACCAATGAGGATATATGTCATATCCTTATGTTGTCTCCTCAAGGCATAGTCTCATCTTTAATAAGACAGTTACCATAGTGGTAGTACCATATTCCTATAAAAAGATATAACTGTGCTGTTCTTCTACCAGAGTTGCTCTTTTAATATTATGAAGAGCAAACTTAGGCTCTCTTCTCAACTCATAATTATTGTACCATTAAAATTTGTGTAGCTGGATGAGTTGATGCAAACTTGTAATCCCACCCCTTGGGCAGCTGAGGCAGAAATATCATAAGTTTGAGGTCAACCTAGGCTACATAGTAAAATTTATCTTAAAAAAAAAAAACAACCAAAAACTTGTTTCAACTTGAAGTTAGTGATCAAGATCCCAGAATAAAATACATGTGTAATGATTCCTTGGCCACAAGAAATTCCAGTACTAGTTTGAGGGATGGTTATTTGTTTGGTTGGAGACAGTGTCTCACTGTGAAGCCCAGGTTGGCCTCTAACTTGTCATCCTCCAGCCTCCCTCCTAGGTGCTGAGATTGCAGGCATGTACCATCATGCCCAGCACAGTTTGAAGTTTTGTACCTTAAAACATGGATTATATGTTATTAATGTTCTTTTTGTTTTCAACATGACATTTCTTTTAGGTTATGGCTCATAGTTCACCTCAGAGCATCTTAGATGATGTTGCTATGGTAAGTCAGAAGTGCACTATTATTTTCATTTCTATAGGAATAAACTAATTTCTGAATTGTATTTATTTTCTGTTTGTTGGTTTCAGAATCTTTTTATAGGCCTGAATTAAAATTTGAATGTACATTGAAAGAGTGAAAAGACACCCACAGAAAGATATCATTATCCAGCATATAGAAAGAAAATTTTTAAGCTGTTTTCCTCCCTTTGTTTTTTTAACTTAATTTTTATTTTTACTTATTTTTTAAATTTAAATTTTTTTATTACTATTACTTTATGTGATTTGATTTGCAAGGGCGAGTGTTGAGACAAGCTCTGGCCTGTATAGCCCGGGGTGGCCTGGAACTCATTAGATTGACCAGGTTGGCCTAGAACTTTTGTTGATCCTCCTCCTTCAGCATCCTGAGTGCTGGAATTTCAGCTGTGCACCACCATGTGTGGCTTTGTTTTTTAAAATTAAATCCTAGATTTATTCATACATTTAGGGATTTATTAAGAGCTTACTGATTAAAGCAAGGGTTAAGGCATAAAATGATAGGTTATTTTTGTTTTAAAAACTGGCAGAGAAGCAGATAGACAAATACTGAAACCATACTAGACAAATACAGAAACCATACTATACTTACTGTAATGGAGGGTGCTCAGTACATAGGGGCTATAGCATTGATGGTTTTGAGGGTGGTTAGGGAGAGCTTCACAGGAATTATTACCATTTAAATGGAGACATAAAGATTATATAACTGTTTTACCTTTTGGGGCACAGGGGTTAAACATCAAGTTCCTAACTGTATTTAATTCAAATCCTTAATTGCGTCTAATTTGGATTAAAGTCAGTAGTTACGTTTATTTGGGCTGGGATTTAGCTCTATCGGTAGAGCGCCTCTATGCAGTCTCTGAGGTCCTAAGTTTGATTCCCAGCACCACAAAAATGGGAGAAGGATGTGGCAATCCACTCGCAAGGCAATCCCAAAACAATCAGCCATTGAAAACTCTATTAGGGTCATTATGAGTTGGGCATGGGGCATGACTCGACGGCACCTAACAACAACAACAAGTTACGTTTATTTAACACTGTAATCATACGAGAAAAGGGAGGGAAAGAGAATCAGTGATAAAGGTGAGAAAATACTTGAGTCAGCTATGAGGCCCAAGGTAAGAAGAAAAGAAAATGATATCTGAATAGAATTGGTGGTTTTAGTGAATTAGGAACTGGTGATTCCAACGAAGTCATGGGAGTTATGATAGAATGAAACAACTAGAAAGAGACGTTACAGTCAGAGAGTAGAATGTTAAGTTGTGGATCAGTCCAGATGATGGCAAGGGGTAAATTACAGCCTTGGGAAATTCCAAGGGTTAGGACAGGAATTGGAGACAAATACTGGGACCAGGTACCAGAGTTGTGGAAACAGACTAGATATTTGCTAGGTAACTGCCGTCAGAATGAAAAAGAAGGTGTGAGATCTTGTGAATGTCCATGGAGATATTTTCTGTAAGGGTAGAAACAGTGAATACCCAGCAGCCTTTCTTGTGGAGACTAAGACGTTGAGAGTAAGGAAGTTCATGAGAAGTCTCCAGTTAAGGACTCCAGGAGACAAATCAGCATTTCTATAAAGATAAAGAAATGAGAAACCTGGTTAAATAAGTTGAGGATTGGAAGGTGTGGTGGCTCACACCTGTAATGCCAGCACTTGGGAGGCTGAGGCAGGAAGTCTGTGAGTTTGATGCCAGCCTGAGCTACATATGAGACCCTGACTCACAGAAACAATAAATAAGGAAGTTGAGGGTGGTTAGGATGAAATTGTTGCCCTATTCCCTGGAACTGGTATTTAAATCCAGGGCCTCATGCATACTTTTGTAGGCACTCTACCATTGAGCTGTACCCTAAGCCCATGATTTTTATTTTGAGACAGGGTCTCGCTCCATTACAGTGGCCACCTCTTGTCTTGAACTTGCTATTCCCTTCCTTTCCCCTCCTGAGTCATTGAGATTAAAGGGATGCACCACTGTACCTAGCCTTAGTATGAAATGACAAAGGGCACTGAGAAGGCAGTGATAGGATCAGTCAAGGAAGAAGGAAGTAACATTGACCGTGATATATATTAAACAACTGGGGGAATTTGAATTTTGAGCTATAGCCACAGGTGTCAGGGAGGGGCCATAGAGGAATTTTCTAGGCAAAATGAGGTTTGAGGTCAAGATGTTTTATGTCTAGGCACACTGTATGTTGTCTAAAGCCAGGTAACATTTGTTTTCTACTGCCCAGGCAGCCCAATGCAGTTTTTGAGAATTCCCGATAGAACATCTGTGAAAAGTTTGTTCCTTCTGCAATTCTCAAAGGAAGGGAGAAATGTGAGCATGTCTGTGTCTGTCAGCTTCTGTGTCACTGTAGCAAAATACCTGACAGAAATAAACCCATGGGAGAAATGATTTATCGGAGCTTATGGTTTAAAGGATTTCAGTCCATAGCAGCTGAGTAGGCATGGTGGTAGGACATGTGGCACAGCCTATTCAGAGGACCTCATGTCATGGTGAATCAGCAGAGAGAACTTACTAGAACCAGGGGTCTGTGTAAAACCTCCAAAACCCACTCCTAGTGATCTCCTTCTTTCTGCAAAGCTAAGTCCCACCTCCCAAAGTTCCATTGTCTCCCAGGACAGTGCCACCACTTGGGAGACAGCATTCAAACACATAACTTCTGGGGGACATTTTAGGTTGAAACCATAACAAGGTCTCTGTCCTTGTGGGTGGATTCCGAACTTTCCTGAGCTTCCAGCATCTTTAAAGATTATGCTTAGGAACTGGGTGTGATGGTGCTTGCCTGGAATCCCAGCACTTGGAAGGCCAAGAAAGAAGGATCATGAGTTCAAGGCCAAGCTGGGCTAATAAGACTCTGTCTAAATAAATATGAATAAGTAAGTTAGTAGAGAGAGAGTATCATAGTTAGGCATGAGTAAAGTTGTTTTTTAAAAGTCAATGTTCTGGTTTTTGGTCTTGGTAGAGTTGGAATCCTAATCAGTGAACATTTCATGTGTTTTTTTGGTCTGTTGAAATATTTTGACTTTTGGAGTATATTTAAGCTGTTTTTGAGTATTTTCTGTTATTAGGTGCTGTCGAGTTGGGTCTGACTCATTGCCACCCTCATAGGGTTTTCAATGGCTGATTGTTTAGGCAGTGGAGGAAACCAGTTAAGCTTTGTGTTGTTATAGCTCTGTTATAGCTCATGGGTCCTCTAAATGTTTCTTGATTAAATATAGAATTTTCAGCCACAGTAGGATTTTACTTCTAATAAAAATCTGACATTTTCAAACTATACCTTTGCTCATTTTTTTATGTAAATTAATGCACTTTGGTTGCATTCTGTGACTCTGTTATTTGTAAAGCATAACTTCCATATGAGTTCGTGTTGCAATATAGTTCTCAACCCAGACTCAAATCTGGCTCCTAGAAGTCTGATTAAAAGTTCTTAATTTCTACCTTCTCTTAAATACTAATTACTTAGCACTAATTATGTATCGGGCTGGGATTTAGCTCAGTGGGTAGAGCGCTGCTCTGCAGTCTCTGAGGTCCCGAGTTCAATTCCCAGCACCGCAAAAATGGGAGAAGGGACTGGCAATCCACTCCCAAGGCAATCCCGAAACAGTCAGCCATTGAAAACCCTATGAGGGTCGCTATGAGTCGGATACCGACTCGACGGCACCTAACAACAACAACAATTATGTATCAAGCACTCTTCAAAGCACTTAGTACATATAGACTCTCTTAATTCTCACAGTTGTACCTACTGCTGTGATGTAGCTACATTTCCTCCATTTTACATGTGAATAACATGAGGCTCAGTGAAGTTAAGTAACCCAGCTTAGGATGCATACTTATTAGATGGTAAAAGTGAGATTTGAACCTTAGAATTTTGATGAGAGATCTAGTTCTCTAAATTCCTCACCTACCCTGCATCTAGGAAGACCTGGCAACATGAAGTTATTTACCACCCAGGCAATGATATCTTGGAGCTCAGTCATAGTTGCTTCCTTTAGAAGGAAGCATGATAGTCCATTTCTCCTCTCAGCACCTTTGGAATCTAGTGCCCAATGTGTGTGGGGGCTGAGGGCAGGAGTAGTGATCTGAAAACAAGGCACCTAACTCCTAATTAGATAGGAAAATAGTTTGTTCAGTAGCTTTGTGTCCCCTGTAGTGATGGTAATGTTCACTTACCCTGTTTACAATATTCTATACGTATATCACATTGTCATTTAATGTTTAATTCCATATCACATAGTAAGCACTTGCTAAATGCTACATAAGATTGTAAGGTTGTTTGAAGGGGATAAGTGAGATATTCTGTATTTTATTACGTAGTTTATATATTTAAGTCTTTAGGAAGTAGTTTCACTTGTTGTTGTTGTTGTTGTTGTTGTTGTTGTGTGCCATCGAGTCGGATAGCGACTCTCACAGGGGTTTCAATGGCAGATTGTTTCGGGATTGCGTTGGGAGTGGATTGCCAGGTCCTTCTCCCATTTTTGCGGTTCTGGGAATCGAACTCGGGACCTCAGAGACTGCAGCGCAGCGCTCTACCAACTGAGCTAAATCCCAACCCATAGTTTTACTAGGCATGTGTAAATGTAGTATGTGTGGCTAGAGATGTAGCTTGGTTGCCTAGCATGTGCAAAGCCCTGGATTCGATCCCCAGAAGTACAAATACACACGCGCGCGTGCGCACAAACACACATACAATGCACACATATAATCCGTATTTAGTATCTGTAAAGTTAAAATCAAAGAAAAGAATTAAAATTAGATAAAAAAAAGTACTATGCTATTAGGATTTAGTTTAGGAAGCCATGGAATTTCGCTGAATTTTTGGTAATTTACATGTTCTGTTTAAAATATTTTTCACACTAGATAGATTTCTTTTAAGTCATTTTACTGAAAATCAGTGCTGATTGGTGAATAAAAACCTTCCTTGTACAAGTCATTGTTGTTAAGACATGCTCATACTTATCTTACCTGTGTTACTTTTTTTTTTCTCTTCTAGGTACTTGATGAAGAAGCAGAAGTTTTCATAGTCAAAATGTGGAGATTATTAATATATGAAACAGAAGCCAAAAAAATTGGTCTTGTAAAGTAAAACACATTTTACATTTAGAGTTCCATTTCAGATTTCTTTTCCACCCTTCAAAGGACTTGGAATTTTTCTTTGTCTTCAAAGACATTTGTGAGATCTGTAATTTTTTTAATGTAGAAAATGTGAATTTTTTTGTCCTCTAATTTGTTGATGCCTGTGTACTCCCTTGGTTGTAAAGTCACCTGAATCCTTGATTCTCTTTATACTCACCAGGTACACATTACTGGTATGTTTTATAAGCTGCAGCTACTGTACACAGCCTATCTGATATAATCTTGTTCCGCTGATTTGTTCCTTGTAAATATTAAAATGACTCCCCAATTATTTTGCAGAATTCCACTTAATATTGAACTGTGCTGTATAGGAACCAACATGAATACTTTTAATTGAGAGAATACTAGTCATATCGATTACCACCTCACCTGCCTTTGGTCAGAAATGCCAAGCCCTCCTCAAGGTGTGAAATTTAAAATTAGAGTGCAAAAATTATCAGACTGTCCATTCCTACTATATCTGTGTGAATGTATGTAGAAAAGTCTTTCTTTCCTTAATTTGCTTTGGTGGGCTCCCTTAAATATTTCCTAATTGAACCATAGACTCAAAGGAAAAGTGATATTGTGCCAACCCAAATATCTAGAATAATTAGGTTATTAGTTTCCCAAAATGTGGTAGTCTCCTGCAGTGAGAAACAGTCTGCCAGAAATCTGGGTTTTTTTTATGGATAGCTGACTTTCAGCTTCTTTTACAGGAGTGTGAATCATAGTGATCCCCTCTCCCTCAATTTCATTGCTGAGAAATGAGAAAGATTCTAAAATTCTGAAGAGTTTTATTTATATTTTGCATTAACTGGTCCTTGGTGTAATTTTGGTTTACTTCTTTGCTTTAGGGGAAAAAATGCTTATTCCAAAAGCTTAGATGAAAAAATTTTTTGAAAGAAAAGGAGCTGGGGATATGGCTCAGTGGTATAACTCATGCATAGCATGCATGAACCCCTGGGTTCAACCCCTACTACCACCACCACCAAAAAAAAGGGCAAGTTTATAGACAGAGTTTGTCAAAGAACAATATGAATGCAGCCTGGCGGTTTACAAAGTTTACATCTTATTTCCAAGGATCAGTTGTTCAAGGAAGTTACCAAGCACTAATTTTTACTTATCAGCGTTTAAATACATGTTTAGAGACATACCTGGGCTGTCCCCCGCTCCCCATTTATTTGTAGATTAGAACATCACCAGGCAGGGAGAAAAATTTACCTGAAAGTGTACCAAATCTTACACAGTTGTTAACCCTAATTAGATGCAGCTAGTTGCCATGTCTATTTGCTTAAGAGAAAGAGAAATAATGGCCTGTCAGAAAAGCATAACTGTGAGCTTGAGTTACTAGATTTTTTTACATCTTGAGAACATTTGAAAACACTGTTCTTACCATTGAACCATAACATGGTTCCATCATGTAAATATTTCCAATATTAAAAATGTATATATTTGATCTTGGAAACACGTTCTTTCAGAGTCTTGTAAATAAATGGCATGATGTTGTAATTGTGTAGTGTATACTAGAAATCTTGAAAATATGGGTTGAATTTTTTTTTAATGGACTTGATATTAGAAGGTCAAAGAGACCATTTACCTTATTTTGGATGACTATGCTGCACATCTATGGAAGTAACTATATATAGTGTTAAATTATTTTAAATGTTGGTTTCTCAAGGGAAAGTTTCAGAAGAATGCCCCTTGCTGTTGCAAATATATTTATTAGCCTTTTCTGATATTCATCCCCTCAACAGGCCATGACATTGTTCAAGTAGTGTATTTTGCCTCTTTTGTCTTCTTAACATAATTGCACAGTTGCTGTTTTGAAGGCATATTATGTTGTTTTTTAAAGCTAATATTAGTATGAAAGTTTATTCAGATTTAACTTACCTTCCTGGTTCCTCTCTTTCATCAGTGCTTATGTTAAAGATCCCTAAAACTAGAGGCATCACTTATCTGTAACCCTTAGGACTATATACTGCATAACAACTCCAGTGAGGTTTATGGCAGGAACTCATAATTCATATATTAAATTTTTTTCAGCAGAAGAATGGTCATAGTAGGGGATAAAGACCATAAAATTAATAACCTAATGTAATTCAAATCAGATTTTGCTACTGAGCTTCATAAAAAAACCTTTAGGTTTCAGTGTTTTCAAAGAATTGGACATACAAAGTGGCATAATCTAGTATCTGGGAAAACACGTATTTTCTGTTAAAGTGCTTGAACTTTCAGGGGTTGTCTTTACCATAAACGTGTAAGTTAATTTCAGTTTGGAAGCCTTATAATAATTCATATTGTTAATTCAAGTTGTTGTAAAACTACATAAGAACCATTCTTGCAGTTAGAAAACTACAATGCATTTTTCTTATTTGGCCCTAAAAATAATTTTAAGTATATACAGCTGTCTAGAAGAAAAAAAGGTAAGTAAAAAGTTTCAGGTAGTTTTATGTTTTTAATACACACCTGAATCATTTCAGGGATCTTGTTAAAATGCTGCGTAGGTAGGGCTAGGTGGGACCTGAGATTTTGCAGCTCCCAGATGATTCAAGTGCCAACTGGTCCAAGAACTACGCAGTGACTAGCAATTTAATATATCAACACATCATTTTATCCCAGCAGAGTATACAAATGCAACTTAGTTTTCTTTTAAAGTAGAATTTAAGGAGAAAAACCATTTTTAAGGGACATATGCATATTATGTTTTACTCATGAACATAAAAGTAATTTTCCAAAATGATACCTGAGAACAACTTTAATATTCTAGGCTTTATCTCAGCCAGCCCCTGAAGATGTTCTTAGAGAATTTTATGTTCTTACTAAAATTTTATCATAGTGCTTTCCTATAAACTACATACGAGCACAAGCTACTACTTATTTTTCAGAGTGCTATTTCAAGATATTTTTGTTTTAGTTTGTTTTCTGATACTTGGGAATTGAACCCAGGGCAACCCAGGGCCACACACATACTTTTGCAAGTGCTCTATAACTGGACTGCATCCTCAACTAATATTTATTTTTTGTTTTGAGTCGCAGGCTCACTAAGTTATGCAGTCTGCCTCTGGCCTCTAACTCACGATGCTCCTTGCCTCCGCCTCCCAAGCTCCTGGGATTTCAGGCACATTACACCATGTCAAGCTTGTTTCAAGTATTAACCAGGCATGAATATCAGCTCTGGTAGACAAACTGAAAAAACATTGGCGTTAAGAGCCAAATTTAAATAGTATATCGTTTTTTTCTTTTATATGAAATAAATAAAAGTGCAAGTAAACGTAAAATATTCTCATGAATCTTATCTAACTCTTGGTAATAAGTTATATGAAGGTCCCTAATAACCTCAAACTCACAAAAGGTTTTATGTGAAAATGCTTACGTTTTGTGGAAATTTTCAGCTTTTTATTAGCAATATGAAATTGATATGTTCACTAGAAAAAGATAATTTGTCACTGGAGATAAGAGTATGAGAATGAATACCAAACAGGCAAGGAGACAGTATGTATATGTCAAGAAGAAAACAGGGAAATACATATTAAACCCAAGAGCTTTTAATATTACAGTCATACTATAGACCAAAGTGAACTTAAAATTTTTTTGATAAAACTGGTAGATTTGGGGAGGAGGGGATGTGATTATTGTAAATTATGGAAATATTTTTAAATTTGCATTTCAGTGCTTCCCTTTTCGTCTTTATCTAACAGATTCCGTGCATTTCATTACTTCAATCATGAGGGCAAAATTAGAATGGCAGTCTGAAGTCCCCAGGAAAGTGTAACTTCCGTAAACACAAGTGAATAAGAATTCTTCCTAGGCCATAGAGTTTCAATTAAATGACACTCCAGAATCTATTTTCTCTGCCACATTACTAGTTGGATTAAGGACCTTTAGCTTCTCATGCCCAGAATGGGAGTTGAATTGTCAAATAGCCAAACTCTCCCTGCATTTGAGTTATATATTGGTGTATATTTGCCATTGTATTGAAGTCCTGGCCTTTCTTGCCTTTTTTTTTTTTTTTTTTTTTTGGTGATACTTGGTGGAGGTGGTGAACCCACGGCCTTGTGCATACTTTGCAAGTGCTCTACCACTGAGCTGCACCCCCCAGCCCCTTTTGTATTTATTTTTATCCTGGGACACGGTCTCACTAAATTACATAGGCTGTCTCTGGCCTTAAACTTGAGATTCTCATGCTTCTGCCTTCCCAGCTGCTGGGATTATAGCATGCCACCGCTGTGCCTGGATTTGTTTTTGTTTGAGACAAGGACTCATCATATATCCCAGGCTGGCCACAAATTCACTGTGTAGCCCAGGCTGGCCTCAAACTGATGTCCCTCACTTTCCCCAGTGCTGGGATTCTGTGTATGCTACCATGCCTGAAGATTCTTTTTTTTTTTTTTTTTTTTTAAACCCGTCAGTTTTATGGTGTTGGTAGACCCAGGTAAAAAGATTTGTTACTGTGTGTGGAAAAGTTGTAGATATTAACGAGTTTTTTGTTGTTCAGTATATAACTGAGACCATTGTATCAATAAAGGAGTACAAGGTCTTAGTGAAGAAGGAAGTTGGAAGCCAAGCATTATTAGCACACTTCTGTAATCTAAACTCAGGAGGCTGAGGCAGGAGGATCTTGAGTTTGAGGTCAGAGGCAGCCTGCCTAATTTAGACCCTGTTTCACATTTTTTAAAAAAAGGGATGTGTGTGTACCAGTGGTATAAAATACTTGTCTAGCATGCACAAAGTTCTGGGTTTAACTCCCACAATACTGGGAGAAAGAGGGGGGAAATTAGCTGTAGTAAACAGTGACAAACATTGAGAACCTAAGAACAGAAATAAAAGATGAGTAAAAAGCAGCCTCTGACTATGAACAGGCCCCAATATCAGGAAACCAATGCTTGCAGTGAATTGGAATAATGCACGAGCTAATGAGATATTGTTGATATTTTATCTCAAGTATACTTTTTATGTGCAAATATCAGTGAATTGCACTGCCTTGGAATCATTGGCATAAAGACTGCCTTTGTTTTTTGATTGACCAGGGCCTGCCTTTATTAGTAGTGACTTTTTCCAACCTCTACTCTGACAAGCTCCTCTCCCAAGTAGTTCTTTCTGGTCTAGCATTCTGAATTTCTGCTTTATCTTTCACCAGTTACTACTGGGTTTTGCTGCCATTTATTTTGTCATTCACTCCTTCATTTCTGCTTCCTAATTTGGAACACTCCTAGAGAAAATGTAAATGCCCTACTGCACAGACTATGGGATGCAGTGCTGTTGGTCATTCTTTTACTGGACCTTTTTTCATGCACACTGTGGCTTTTATTGTTTTTGAAAATTTCAATGCTGTAGTAGGTATGGGAATGACTAATAAGTCACTTGATTTTTTTTCCCTCCTAGCAACTCTCACACTTAACTAAAATTTAATGTTAGAAAAGTTATCAGGCATATTCTCTACACTTCTAGTCTCCAGTTTATGAAAACACCAATCTTAAAGCCCTGCTTTCTATGAAGAAAGATAAATAGCCATGCATCCTATCCAGAAGACCTCCCTCACCTTACTGGCTTTTTTTTATAACTACTCTTTACTGGGTTTTTTGAGCCTTACTTAGATAATTTCCTTTCATTCAGTGTGGAACATATTTTAAAGAACAAAAAATTTCACTTGTATCCTGTCTCCATTCCACTGTACTACCAAGATTTGAGAAAGAGTTCTTTATAGTATATGTGCCCTCCAAAATGTGTTAGGTCTCATTCAAGCTATTATAGTGTGTACATCACTATTCCTCTGATGGCTGGTGCCTGAATGGCAAGCTAGTTTGTCTCTAGCCCTATGAATATACGCTTTCTGCTTTGTACTCTTCACTGGTGTATATTATACCACCTTTGTTTTGTTCTACTTTCCTGATGTCTTTTAATGCATCCTGAGTGCTTATTCCTAAAAAGATGAACAGATATAAAAGACTGGGGGGAAATGATGTATTTGTAGTCCAGTTATCCAAAGTTCCTGTTTGCTTTTTTTAATGCCTTGTTCCTTTTTTTGCAAGAATGCATTTTGACATTAAATGTAAATATAACTATCTTACATCTTTTTTCATTTGACAAAATAAAAATTTCTCTTGCACATTATTTTCGTGAACAATTTTAATAACATAGGTGAACCACATTTCTTGAAGGACATTTAACTTTCCAGTCTTTACCCTATCGTTCATAAACAGCTTTGGATAAAATGTATTGAGATTGTTTCCTAGAATAGTTTGCAGTTTAAGACATTCTCATACTGGCATATTACAAAGTTTGAACTAGTTCACAGATGTAGGTTTTAGCCTTTGCTTGTTCAACAAATGTGTTGAACTGTTCTTTGTGATATTATGCACTGTTCTTTATGCTTGTCTACATTCATGAACGAACAGGCAAAAAACTCGACTTTTATGAAATTTAAAGGGTGAAAGGAGAGGTGAGGAAGTCAAAAGATACCTTCCTTTCTCCCATCTTGTATTAATGGAAAAGATTTTTTCTTAAGTATGAAGCTTTTATGTATAAAAGTTACTCAAGTTTGTTGAAGTATTGGAGCAGGGTTGGCAGTGATGGGGAGAATGGGGTTGGGATTGATGGTCTATGTGAAGGAGTATCCGGGGAGTGAAAAAAGTAAGTTAGCTAGATACTCTGTATTAATTTTTTTCTCCCCCACCGTACCCCGTTTTGCTTTTTGGGTGGTGGTTTTTGGTGTTTAGAGACCAGCTTGCTATATAGCCCAGGCTGGCCTGGAACTCGCGATTCTGCCTCAGCCTTCCTAATGCTGGGCTTACTATATTCGGACACGCTCAACGTCGCATTCCCAGTATTTCCACCTCACGCCCTAGTCGACCCCAGGGCATTGCACAGGATAGCCAAGTGCTCGTTAATTTTCACTTTTAGTTTAATGTTTACCTGTGAGTTTGAACATTTCTCCATTATTCACTTTAAGCTAAATACGGTAGTGTTCACTTTTTCTAATTTTAGATGGACGTGAGGGTGGTATGCTGCTTGTTGTTGATACTATCTTTACAACTTTTTAAAATCTAGCAGTTACAAAAATCACGTGGCCGAGCAACCCACTGAACCATATATATCGTTAGGTTTTAGAATTATAAGATGCATTTCCTGCTCTCTACACGTTTATCACCTAGGAAGACAGTGGTCCCCCATGAATTTAGGAGGATGTTTGTTTAATCGCAGTTTCTCAGGCTATGTCCACCTACCAGGTTTTATTTTGAGTGTTGGCTGGGAGAAGACATTGATAGTGACTGCAGTACAGCTGGTCCGTAGTATGAGAATCTGTCCAAATAGGGTACTATAGAGAAATGGAAGATGTTAGATTTAAGATGTCATCACTTGCAGACTGGGAGAAACACCGTGGGCGCATTTCATGTAGAAACTTTGGTTCTCAGCCCCAGAGTAGCCTCAGATCCGTGGCAACCTGACCCACGCCAGCAGTCCGTTCGGGTTTCTCCCGGTGCTCTGAGCAAGCTAGAGCTCCGGCTTCCGCCAGCAACCCGCAATCTGCGCGCGCCGCCGGAAGCTCGGCTCTGTGCTCGGGCTGGCCGCCAACGTCGCCAGACTCGGAAATGACGACACCGGTGAGGCCTCTAGGGCGGGTCTTGAGACGGGCAGCACAGTGCCGAGACTTCACATCGGAAACAAAACAGCGGCGGCTCAGGAGGAAGCCTCGGCTGCTAGTGGGCTGCCAGCTGGGAAAGAGAAGGTGCGTGATCCCGAGTTGGGGAGGGGAGAGGAAGGCGTCCTTGACCGGTGCGGACACAGGCAGCCGCGGGCAGAACCTGGTTCTTTGTCAAACCCGGGCCGCAGAGTTGGTGTCCCCGAGGATGAGGGGCGGGGCGCGGCCCGGTGGAGACCAAGGAGCCCCGCGTGGGAAACTAGGAGGGGCGGCCAGATTTTCTCGGGCTCCGGCGGCGGCGTGCAGTCAGGTTGGTAGAGATACCCCTCGGAGCCTTGATCTGGAAATGCTGGCTTCCCCGAGGCGTCTCAGGGCGCAGGTGACTGAGTCCGGGATTCACGGTCTTGACTGGATTGGAGCAAGAGAAAGGGGAAGCGCCCTTGGCAGGATCTGCTTGAGCAACTGGTGAAACACCGGGCCTCTTGCCCTGTGTTTTTGTCCAGAAGCGAAGAGCACTCAGGGCTAAGTTCCCCATTTCTCACTTGCCAGGCAGAGAACGGGTCTGGTGCTTTGGCCTTTCTTAGGACTGTCAGTATGCATGCGTCCTGTGCTTGCAAGTGTCTTCAGTATTTGCTTTTTTCCCCCTCTCACCTTCTTTTCAAACGTGTGACACTGTTGTGGTCAGAGGTTTGCTTTAGGCACATCAGCCTACTAGTGGAGGCTGGAATGCGTAAGAGAATTGAGGTGACTTTTACATAATTCAAGTGATAAATAACGAGTTTGATAAGAGAAGAAATGTGAACAGGTCACCGCGACCAATTGAGCAAGGAATAAAATGTAAAACTAAGTGGTTTTAAATTTACAGATGGGAGAGACTGTGTCAGAAATAAGGAAGTTAGGAAGAAAGGACTGAGGAGGAAATTGTTTGGAATTATCACTTTTGAAGTGTCAGGAGGTGAAAATGTCCAGTGGCCAGGGTCATTGCTGTAGATAAATGAGTAACTTCAACAGATTTACCAGTTGATGTTGGAGTAGTGGAGGATATGCCTAAATGGAAAAAAGGGGATGAGGAAACCAAAGACAGACACTTAGGAACACGTGTAAGGGGCTAGTGGAAGGAGGGCAAGGAGGCAGCTGAGGTGAATGAATGTGGTAGGAGTAGAATCACAATAATACAGTGTCACAAAATCTGAGACAGAAAGGGAAGCTTCAAGAAGGAAAACATTTTCAGGGCTTTGGGGTGTTAGGCTTGGTTGTTAGGCCTGTAGAAAGAATGGGGAATTTAGAGCAGCATTGTACAGCAGAAAGAAATATGAGACACAAAGATTAATTATTTAGTTATTTTGTTTTTATTTTGAGACTAGTCTAGCTAAGGGCTGGGATTTAGCTCAGTGGGTAGAGTGCTGCGCTGCAGTCTCTGAGGTCCCGAGTTCAATTCCCAGCACCGCAAAAATGGGAGAAGGGCCTGGCAATCCACTCCCAAGGCAATCCCGAAACAGTCAGGCATTGAAAACCCTATGAGGGTCACTATGAGTCGGATACCGACTCAACGGCGCCTAACAACAACAACAGTCTAGCTAAATTGCACAGGTCTCGAACTTGTAATCCTCCTGCTTCAGCCTCCTGAGCGCTCAGGTTACAGACATGTACAACAGAGCCCAGCTAAGGTTCTAATAAACGTATTTTAAAGGTATCAAGAAACAGATGTAATTATTTTGAGTGATATATTTAGCCCAGTATATCTAACATATTTTTATTTCAACAGGTAATCAATATAGAAATTTACTTGTTTGTCTTCCCTTCTAGATAGTAAGTTCTATAAGTAAACAGAAGCAATATTTGATTCCATAATATCCCCAGCACTTATCACAGTGTCTGGTTATGTAGAAAGAAACCCAGTAAGTGTTTGCTAATTAAAAAGTAATAGTGTTTCTGTTTTTCACAGTGCCTTATATGGTTCCTTGTTTAAGTTGAGCTAAAGCAGAAGGCGGCAGGCAAGGCTGAATATAACCAGAGGTTTACTTATTAATTAGATGTAAGTAATGAGCTCAGATGGCTGAGTTCTGCTCTGCACTCTCTGTTCGCAAATACAGGAGAAGGACTTGGCAATCCACTGTTGAAGCAGTCCTGAAACGATCAGCCATCAAAAACCCTGTGAAGGTTGCTATGATTCAGACTTGACTTGATGCCATCTAACAAGTAGTTGTTGTTGTTGTTGTTGTTGTTAGGTACCGTCGAGTCGGTATCCGACTCACAGCGACCCTCATAGGGTTTTCAATGGCTGACTGTTTTGGGATTGCCTTGGGAGTGGATTGCCAGGCCCTTCTCCCATTTTTGCGGTGCTGGGAATTGAACTCGGGTCCTCAGAGACTGCAGCACAGCACTCTGCCAACTGAGCTAAATCCTAGCCCAACAAGAAGTAGTAGTAATCATTATTTCATTAAAACTAGTTTTATTCTACCCATTCCCACAGATTTGAGACAGTGACTCATAGTAATCACATTAGAGAGTTATTGAAATTAAATAACTTTTTAGGGAAGAGGCTTTTAGTTAAGGGTTTCAGCTAAATGCTGTGGCCTGCATAAGTAATCTCAGCTACTTGGAAAGCTGAGGCAGGAGGATTGCTTGAGCCCAGGAATTTGAGGACATCCTGGGCAATGTAGCAAAACTTTGTCCCAAAAAAAAAAAAAAAAAGAGAGAGAGAAAAGAAAAACAAAATGGCAGAGGGGAGAGAGAAAGAAAGAGATTTTCATGATATAGAACCATAGTCCCATATTCACATTTCTGAAATCTGAAAACCAAAGGTGTTTTATTAGCTAATTTGAAGGCAAAATCTGACCTGAATTTATTGATAGTCTTTATATTATGTACTTTAGGACTGTTCATGCCTACAGCTGTACCACCCTGGCATCTGATCTTACTGGCTCTCGAGAGCTAAGTAAGGTCTGGCCTGGTTAGTACTTGGATGGGAGACTACCTGGGAATACTGGGTGCTGTAGGGTTGGCAGAAGGACCTGGCAGCCATTGAAAACTCTATGAATAGCAGAGAAATACTGACAATAGTGCCTGGCATGGCACAGCATCAAGAAATATTCCATCTGTTGTACATAGGGTCGCAACAAGGGACTGTTCTTATGTTTCACCATAGACTTAATGTGTTTGATTTTTGTGATTCTAAGGCCCTTGGGCCCACTATATAGCATATGGTATTTGCATCACATTACCCTTACAAAATCCAAAAGATCTGAATTATAACCACATTTAGTCCTAGGAGTTTCAGAGAAAGAATTCTGGGCTGGTCTTACTTCATCTTCATTGCATCTTCTGAGCCAACCTTACCATTATTTTAAAACATGTTGCTACAGTGACTGGACATAACAGACCTCCCCTAAACTCAGCAGCTTCGAGCATTTATTCTCACTTAAAACACTGTTTCCAAGGGTAGGTGTGTGGATCAGCTGGGACCATTCAATTTGCTATCTTATTTTGGGGCCTAGGCTGAATGGGCAGGTTCTCCCCAAGGTAAGTTCTTCTTAAGGCAACATCAGAAGTACAAGAAGGCAAGGCCAAATGCACATAGTTCAAGTGTCTGCTGTTGTCACCTCTGCTAAGATTGCATTTATCAAAGCAAGTCCTATGATCCTGTCCAAAGGTTTAGGATGAATAGTAGACTGCACACACCACGAGCCAAAGCAAATCACAAAGCTAAGCTCAACATCATGGGAGAGAAGGCAGTGGCCTCTTGATTTCCTCAGGGGATTGGTTCTAGGACCTGAGGATGCTTCTGTCCTTATATAAAATGGTGTACGTAGTATTTGCATATACATACATCCTCCTGTACACCTTAAATCGTCTCTATTGTAACACCTAATGAAATGCAAATGTTATATATAGTTGTACCGTATTGTTTGGAGGCTGTGATAAGGAGCAAAGTCTGTTCAGTACTGATGCAATTCTGTTTTTTGTTTTGCTTTGTTTTGTTTTTTTGATCTGTGGTTTTTTTAATTCAAGGATACTGAACCTGAGGATATACAAGGCTGACTATATATTTCTCCCTTGGGAATGCTGGGAGAGAGAGGGAATATTTGCTGAATAATAATCTGATCACAGATGGTTCACAGAGGTGGAGTGGGATGGAAGGAGAAAAAAAATCACTAAATAGAATGTATCACTATCCTTGCTCTTTTTAGCATCTATCACTTTCAAAAAAGTCTCTTGTAGGGCTTTTGGAAACAATATGTTCCTACTGCCTGAAAAATCAGGGAAGTCTTTCCAGCATGTATTCCTAAAGTTTTTAATTAATTTTAAGTTATTTTTGTTTCAATTATAGAATGCAGTTTAGTTTGGTTACATTTACTGTTGGATATGAGCCTTTTAAAAACCAAGGTGGCACATGCCTGTAATCCTAGCACTCAGGAGGTGTGAGGAGGAAGATTGCAACAAATTTGAGGCCAGCCTGGACTGCATAGCAAGTTCCAGGCCAGCTGGGGCTACATAGCAAGACCCTGTTTCAAGAAAGCAAAAAACAAGAAACAAACAAATAATTAGAAGAGATAATAATAATAATAATAATAATAATGAAAAAATGGCCTGAGAGTGCAGCTCAGTGGCACACCACTTGCAAAGCATGCAAGCATGAGGCCCTGGGTTCAACCCCCAGTACCACACACACACAAAATAATAATAATAATAATAATGATAGCCCAGCACAGTGGCTCATGCCTATAATCCCAGCAACGAGGGAGGTGGAGGCAGGAGGAGCACAGGTTTAAGAGCAAAGGCAGCCTTCATAATTTAGCAAGACCTTTTCTCAAGATAAAAAATAAAAAATGGACTGGGGCTGCAGCCCAGTGTTAAGAGTATTTGCAAAGTATGGGTGAGGTCTTTGGTTCAACCCCTAAGTACTGCAATAATAATAATAGTAATATTAATAATAATAAAAAACAAGTAGAGGGCTGGGATGTGGCTCAGTAGAATGCTTGCCTATCATATGCAAGGCACTGGGTTCAGTCCCTAGCACCAAAATAAGTAAATAAATAAATACCCAAGTAGATATTTTCCCAGCCCACCCATGCAATCAAAACTTGGGCTACCTGCCAGGGAGAAGCTGTCAAAGGGACACCAAGGCTGATTAAGTATTTCTATGGGAGAAGAATAAATTACAAGTTCATTTGGCCCTTGAAAACTTTGCTGTGCCAGGCATGGTGGTTCATGCCTGTAATCTCAGCACTTGGGAAACTGAGGCAGGAGGATCACAAGTTCAAGGCCAGCCTGGGTAATTTAGCAAGACCCTGTCTCAAAATGAAGAAAGGTTGAGAATGTCGGCTCAGTTATAGAGTGCTTGCCTAGCATGCATGAGGCCCTGGGTTCCAGTACCACAAGTAAGCAAACAAACAAACAAACAACTTTTTAGTATCACGAGGCAGATGCAGGGAAAAAAAATCATTTACTAAGTGAAAGAGAAACTATACAAATGGCTTAGAGAGATTAAAGCAAACCACAAGCCCTTGTGTTGGCTGGAGAAGCTCATGATTAAGTCTCATAAAGATTTTTTTTTTTTGGAGAGTACTAATTTTGTTTACATTTATGTGTAAGAGTCTACAGCCATTGCACCCTGTCATCTGATCCCACCAACCTCAGAAGCTAAGCAGAGTCATCCTGGTTAGTACTTGGATGGGAGACCACCTGGGAATATCAGGTGCCGCAGGCTAGGGAAAAGGACTCAGCAGCCCACTCCTGAAACAATCCACCGTTGACAATGCTATGAATAGCAGAGAAACACTGACCATAGTGCTGGGCATGGCACAGTGTTAGGGAGTGTTTTGTCTGTCTATAGGGTTGCTATGAGTTGGACCAACTCGCCAGCATTTAACAAAAACCATTGTCTGAGAATGAGGAAAGAAAATGGTACCAATAATTAGGTAACCATGTTCTGTGGGAGCTCAATGTTTAGTTGTTACCTTGGGATGTAGTAAGAGGGAAAAAAAAGTACTTTTCTGTAGATGCTTCCTTAAATGGGATTTTTAATAAATTTATTCTGAGATTCTAAACATTCCTTCTGTGATGCTTTTTCACGTGCTGAAGGGTAGAGAAAGTTTTCTAGTTGGACAGGCTTTTCTGCAAATCACATCTAAGCTTTGCAATTATTGTTCTCTCTCTCTCTCTCTCTCTCTCTCTCTCTCTCTCTCTCTCTCCCCCCCTTTACCTCTCCCCCTCCCTCCCCGCTTTCTCTGTGCATATGTGTGTCTTTGTATGTGACAGAAATTCTACTTGCTCATCGGAAAACAATTTCTTTTTCCGTCTGTCTGATTGAGCAAGTGTCTTGAGAGAAAGGAAATGGAGTGCAGTGAATTCAAGTGCTGCTTTCAGTTTTATCAGGTGGTCAGGGAGGAAAGCACCAACATTTACTTCTATACTTCCTCCCTCTCCCTCTGCAATCCAGATCACATGAAAGATCCTCACTCCCCAGCTGCTATCTTTTTGTATTCAGAGGGCCCAGCTGAGAATGTTATAAAATCCAAGTGTCTTTTGCAATGCTGCCTGAACATTGTG
The DNA here is from genome assembly GCA_007922755.1 of Pedetes capensis. Classification (NCBI taxonomy): domain Eukaryota; kingdom Metazoa; phylum Chordata; class Mammalia; order Rodentia; family Pedetidae; genus Pedetes; species Pedetes capensis. The sequence continues at coordinate 88,406 of VMDO01006356.1, forward strand.
ACTATTGACCTTCTCTGTGCAGTCATCAATTGTTTTCAGCTGTTGCTGGACCAAAGTCAAATCTGGCTTGGCTTGCCCCTTTCTTTTTTACCAACAGCATGTGTTTGTTCCCTAGGGCTGACCTGACCCTGCTGCCTGATCTTGAGAGCATCAGGAGAGTGGCCTGTCATTTCTCTGGGTGGCTAGAAGACCCCTGAACCCCTGGGCTCAATATACCTTAGTCTTCATTGCTCTAAACTAGAGGGCAAGGATGGAGTTTTGCACAGAGGCAATATAGTATAATATGTGGGTTCAAATTGCTTTGTTTGCTAGGTGTGATCTTGGGTAATTTGGTTAACTTTCTGTATGCCACACAGTTTTCACAGGCAAATTCCTTCACTTTTCCTGAGGGTTTATTGGTTTTTTGTTGTTTGTTGGGTTTTTTTTTTTTTTTACACTTGCAAATACAAATTCTTTTCTTTTTTTTCATGGTTTTTTTTTTTTTAAAGAATCAAATGGAATAATGGATGTGACAAGAACTTTGAAAATGGTATTGAGATATGCTAAGGTACTACTGCTATTGATGATTCTTAGAAGATTTGTCTAAGAAAGTCCCAGTATGATGTTTATATAGATTCTATGAGCATTAGGGTTAAAATGGGAAGTACATACATTAAAATGACCAGATATCATTATAGCCTATCCTTTTTTAAAAAAAAAAAAAAAAGGTGTTAGGACTATATACAGAGAATGCTTTTGGTACTTTAAGCGTTAATTTATAGTTACAGCAGTTACTGAAGTTAAAGATCTCATTTACTTATGTTGTTGTTGTTAGGTGCTTTCGAGTCCGTATCCTACTCATAGCAACCCACATAGGGTTTTCAATGGCTGACTGTTTCGGGATTGCCTTGGGAGTGGATTGCCAGGCCCTTCTCCCATTTTTGCGGTGCTGGGAATTGAACTCGGGTCCTCAGAGACTGCAGTGCAGCACTCTACCCACTGAGCTAAATCCCAGCCCCTCATTTACTTATAAGCAGTCATTTTACTAGTAATAAAAGTCAGCTCAATGTACCTTAATCTCCATTGCAATAAAATAGAGGGCAAGAATGGAGTTTTACACAGAGGCAATATAGAGTAATATGTGAGTTCAGATTGCTTTGTTTGCCAGGTGTGACCTTGGGCAAGTTAGTTAACTTCTGTGTGCCACACAGTTTGCATCTGTAAAATGAGTAAAATGAATATAATCAGTAATTAAATATCTTAAGTTGCTGTATAAGTTTTGCATGGAAGTAGATAATCACTGCCTGTCTTATTTAGTGAATGGATAACCACTTTCCTTACTATTTAGTATTATTCTAAATTTATAATATATGCTGGGCACAGTGAGGCCCATCTGTAATCCCAGCACTTGGGAGGTGGAAGCAGGAGGATTGCAAGTTTGAAGCCACCTGGGCTAAATGCAAGACCTTGTTTCAAAAAAAGTTAATAAAATAATTAATTAGTTTATAGTATAAAATTATATAGATCTTATTTAGTGAGTGGATAACCATTTTTCATCTGCTCATATTTTACCAGTAAATGTTACATACTTTATTTATTTTCCTTTTGTTTGTTTTTGTGGTGCTGGGGATTGAACCTAGGGCCTTGCACTGCTAGGCAAGCATTCTATCACCCAGCTGCTTCCCCAGCCCTACCTAACTTTTATTTATTTTTGCCTGCATTACCCTTTCTTGCCTTTTGCCTTAGTTTCATTTGGCTGACACTATCTTGTTTACTTATTTTGTTTCTGAAGGATAATATGAGAATGTTAATGACAGATTTCTAAAGGTTTTTCCATAATAAAGCTGTACTTTAAATGACACGCACGTTGTAGTTTTTAGAGCAGAGAATGGAAGTAACTGTTAAACCTTAACTGGTATCCTGAGGTCAAAGTAGCCACCAAAAGTTGAAATGTGGGGTCAAAATAAATACCTAATTAACATTATGGAGCTAATTAACACAATTAGCATAATAAACCTTGAAAGCAAATATCTTAAAAACAATTTATGTTTTAGGGTCTTCAGTGACCTCACCATACCAGTTATATCACTGATTTTCACAATGTCAGTTTAGGGCCTTTTTAAAACAGATTATACCATTTAAGGGTTAAGGTGTTTTTGTGGTACTGAGAGTTGAACCCAGGGCCTTATGCATGCTTTGTAAGTGCTCTTACAAGTGAGGTACACTCCAAGCCCATTATTTACTTTGAGACAGGGTTTGCTAAGTTTCACAGGCTGCTTCTGGCCTTGAACTCACTATCCTCCTGCCTCAGCTTTCCAAGTTCTGGGATTCCAGGGGTGGGCCACCATGCCCAGCCTAAGCACTTTTTCTGTTTAATGTCTTATGGCATTTCTGGGTTAGTGGAAGTAGTAGATGCTTTACTAAATGTTTTTGTAGCTGAGGATGTATCTCAGTGGTAAAACACTTGTGTAGTATGTGCAAGGCTGTGAGTTCCATCCCCACCAAAAAAAACAACAACAAAAGAAAACTAAATGTTTTTGTAGAAAGAAGTGCTGTAATCTGTGCTCAGTTTGCTCATGATTAATGCTACACTAACGTTAAAATTTTCAACAATAGACATCTTTTAAAATCTAGAAGTTTAGAGTAAGGTACTTTGAAGATAGATGTATTATCCTTTGAAGATAGAACTATTCTATTAGAATCTACTTCTTTTGGGTATGCTAATATATATTACCAAATCTTAATTTTATCTATATTAAAAGACAGAATCAAAGGTATAAATAACCCTAAGTATAGGTTCACTCCTACTAAAATCTGTTTGAATTTTTTTTTTTTTTTTTTTTGGTACTGGGAGTTGAACCCAGGGCCTCACGCCTGCATGCTCTGCAAGTGCTGGACCACTGAGCTGCACCTCAGCCCATTTTTTAACTTTTTGAGACAGGGTCTCGCTAAGTTACGCAGATTGCCTCTGGTCTCGAACTTGTGATCCTCCTGCCTCCGTCTCCCAAGCCGCTGGACTACAGGTGTGCACCACCGCGCCCGGCATCTGTTTGAATTTTTCAAGTGAAATATTACATGGAAATGTGCACAGGTCATAGAAATACAGCTCAGTGTATTTTCACAAAGTGAAACCCTTGTATAACTAGCACCCAGAACAGGAAACAGGACATTACCAATACCTTGTAAGCATTCCATGTCCCCTAGTCTGGTGACTAATGCACCCCCCATTAAAGTAACTGATAGCTCTATTTGTATTTTTAGTTGTCTTTATTTTTTAAATAAGTTTACATTAATTATGTCTTGGATGGTGTTTGTACTTCCTTGATCCCATGCCAGCTGACTGTCACCTGAAGGGGAAGGTGGAGAAAGGTGTATGTGGTCTATAAAAGCACATAGGACAAAAGGGAAAGCCTACATTCGTTAGAGAAATATGTGATGAGACGGCTGGGCATGTAACTTACTGGTAGGGCACTTGCCTAGCATGCAAGATTCAGTCCCCAACATTCACTCTCCCCCCAAAAGAAATTTGTCATGATTTGAATGATTCAAATATAGGTAAATAAGGGTTAATTTGAACCTGATATATCCCTCCTAAGTGCCTGCAGCTGTAGCCCTGTGGCATCCGATCCCATCAGATCTTGGAAATTAAGCAGGGTCGAGCCTGGTTAGTACTTGGATGGGAGACCACCTGGGAACACCAGGTCCTGTAGGCTTGGGAGATGGACCTGGTAACCCACTCCCAAAAATCAGTCTGTCTTTGAAAACCATATGAACAGCAGAGAAACACTGACAATAGTGTTTTGCCTGTTATATGAAGGGTTGCTATGAGTCGATACCGACTCGATGGCACCTAACAACATATTCTCACTATAGGAAAAAGCTGCTTTATGTATTTTTATGACAAATCATTAGAAAAAAAATGGAATATTTAGAGGATAAAGGATCCTGAAGTCAAAAGTGAAAATGAAATAGGACATTGACAAAATGCTTTTTATGTAAATATATACATGGACGGGTGCAGTGGCGCATGCCTGTGAGCTCAGCTACTCGGGAGGTGGAGGCAGGAGGATCGCAGGTTCTACACCAGAGGCAGTCTGCATAATTTAGCGAGACCCTGTCTCAAAAAGTAAAAAAAAATTGGGCTGAGGGTGCAGTTCAGTGGTACAGCACTTGCAAAGCATGCAAGCGTGACGCCCTGGGTTCAACCCACAGTACTGCAAAAAAAAAAAAAAGAAAAGAAAGAAAGAAAAAAGGAAGAAAAGGAAATATATACATGATAATATTTTGTTTTAATTTTATTTTATTTACTTATTTTTTTAAGGTACCACTGAGCTACAGCCCCGACCCCCAAGATAACGTCTTAGGTACAAATGTGTTAATTAGAATACTGCTTAGGTATGCAAACAAATCTTTCCCTTTTATATTTCTGAAGATTTTTTATGAACAGAAAAAGGTAAAATCTGAAAGAATTGGCTGATGGAAAGTAAGGTAGCCAGGCATGTGGGAACATGGCCCCCAGTAAAGTGAAATGTGAGGGACAGTTGTGTCATAAAACAGTCTGTGGTAGGTTGCAGAGAAGAGACCTGAGGCCAGGAGTCTGTGGTTGTTGTTCTGGTCTGCCTGCCTGTGTGTTCTGAAGCAAGTCACTGAACTTCTCTTGAGTCCCCTTCTGCATTTGTTATCATTGTTGTCTCATCCCATCCCTTTTTCCTCCATCTTGTACTCTACCGCTGATCTACACCACAACCCCTTACTTCTGTTTTTATAAACAGATGTATTTCCTGTTCACCTTGCCTTGGGGCATTGTGATAGGGATAAAATGAGATGATAGATTTTTTTTTTGAAATTAAAAGCATTAGACAAATAATTTATGGATGTAAAAATTAGATTGGAGTGGTCAGCATAGAGAAAGAAATGTTGAGCACATTTCTTAAAATCATTTGACTCCTTTTGTCCTAAATCTGATGTCATTGAGTATCTTTGTGTTTGATATTTCATTGCCAAAGAGGTACCTTGAGCTGGCAATAAATTTGTCAGACAAAAGGTCATGGCAAATTAATACATTTCTGGTTTACAAAATAGCTTTGTAAGTATTTGATTGGTATGAATGGATTTACTAGGATTTGATCAATTATGAGTGAGTTGATAAAATCCTATTTCATACCTAATCCAGGAGCCTACAAGTGACAGCAGCCCTTGAAATCGTTAGACAGCTTGGCCTGGAGAAAGAAAGGTTTGTTTCTGCTGAATGTAATTTATGAAAGTGTTTAAAAGTTAAAAGTGTGATTGTAGTAGTGAACAAAATTCATTTTCTTTTTCCTTTATCAGGACCCCAAGAGCCTTTGTTTTCTCTGAAGAAGTATTTTGATACAGTTGCTCCAATGACAGAGTTACCTGCACCCTTGTCCTACTTCCAGAATGCGCAGATGTCTGAGGACAACCACCTGAGCAATACTGTACGTAGCCAGGTACAGTACCAGTCTCTGAAACTTCCCTTCCCAGACTGTGGACTCAGTTACCAACCCCCTCACCTGCATGAGATGCTAAGGCGATGGGCAGGCTTTCTCTACTTTTGTCAAATGCTATATTCATTGAACCTTAGCTGAGGGCAAAAGCATTGTACCCTTTGGTCCTGTGGGACACAAGGGTGGAGTGTTTTGTTTGTTTCTGTGGTGGTGGGGATTAAATCCAGGACCTCCTTCATGCTAACTAACCACTCTACCACTGAGCTATACCCTGAGGCCCACAAAGCTGTTTAAGAACGCATTGATATAGATCCTCCCTGGCTCCTATATCACCTCAGTTGAAGCTTCTCCAGCTTCCCAAGATATAAGCACCTCAGGGTTCACATTGCTATTTTACTTATCATGCTGTTCTGTGGGCTGAGTCCTTTTTTTTTTAATTTTGAGACAGAGCCCCACTTAGCTATCCAGGCTGGTCTTAAACTCTCAATTCTCCTGTCTCAGCTCCTTCTCTCTGCCTTACCACCCTCCACCCCTGCCAGTGCTGGATTTATAGGAGTGTGCCACCAGGCCCAGCAAGGCAGGGTACATTTATTTTTCTAGTATCTGGCACAATGCCTTACATTGTTCAGTAAATGTTAATTGATGGAATGGTTACTGCACAATGCAAGACTAAGTGTAAAAGTCCTGAGTTCAAAGAAGCGAATCAGGAAAGGGGTATGATACATGGCATGGGACACAGAGACTTCAGGGGACACAGAGACTTCACAGGCTGCACGCAAAGCCGTCAAATCTGCCTGCAACCCTCTTAGCTAATCATTATTGGCAGAGCACAGACTCTGAAGAAGGCCTGTGAAATGACTAGCGAATTGGTAGGATTTTTACAAGTGGAGCCAGAATGGAGGAAATCACAAGGCTAGCTATAAGCGCTGCAGGGCCTGCCTTGTGGGCTAGTGTGTACTTGTCACTAAAAGCAGTCATAAAAGGCTAGACACAAGGTAGAACACTAGATGACCTAGAAGTTTTCTTTACACTCTGAAGATTTAGGATTCCTCACTTTTCTCATCTGTAACATTAGATCATTTTATAGATACTCTCTAATCTCTTCTATCTCAACAGTTTAATATGACCAGAAACTAGGGTGACCAACTGTTGTAGTTTGTTTAAGATTAGAAGTTCTGGGACATAGGAGTTTCAGTTTTAAAATTGGGACAGCCCTGAGCAAATAAGATCAAGATGGAATTGGTTAGGCTACCACAGGTATAATGAAATTGAAGCTGGGTGTGGTGGCTCATGCCTGTAATCAGGAGGTAGACGGAGGAGGATCACAAGTTTGTGGCCAGAGGCAGCCTCCATAACTGAACAAGACTCTGTCTCAAGATAAGAAATAAAAAAGAACTGGGGGTGCAGTTCAGTGGTAGGGTACTTGTAAAGTATATGTGAGGCCTGGGTTCAACCACCAAGTACCACCAAAAATTAAATAAATAAGTAAAATAATAAAATTGAAATCATTTTGGAGATTACTCACCCAGTATTGTTTAGTCAGTTGATGATCTTGTGTAACTTCAAATACTATTAGTCATAGATTGTTAGATACTATATGTTGAGTCTTGGAAGCTAAGCAGTGTTGGCCTGGTTAGTCCTTGAATGGGAGAACACCTGGGAATACCAGGTACTGCACGCTAGGGAGAAGGACCTGTCAATCCAGTCCTGAAACAATCCACCATTGAAAACCATATGAATAGCAGAGAAACACTGACAATAGCCAGTAGTGCCAGGCATGGCACAGTGTCGGAGAATGTTCTGTTTTGTTGTACATAGAGACACTATGAGTCTGACTTGACTGCACCTAACAACAGCAGCATATATTGAAGCTAACATCTGAAGCATTTTTCTTGTTCCAATGATCAGATGTCCTTGGTTTTGCCTCTTCTACTTTAGCCAATACAATGATTGGCTGCAATAGCCCAGAAATAGGTTTTCATTTGTGGGCTTCTATGTATAATATTAGGGGCTGGGATTTAGCTCAGTTGGTAGAGCACTGCTCTGCAGTCTCTGAAGTCCTGGGTTTGATTCCCAGCACTGCAAAAATGGGAGAAGGATGTGGCAATCCACTCCCAGGGTAATCCCAAAACAATCAGCCATTGAAACCCCAAGAGGGTTGCTATGAGTTGGACATGATTCGATGGCACTTAACAACAACAATATGTATAATGTTACTCACAGTGAAGTGATTTGAAGTTTGATGAGAGTCAGAGAGCTGAAAATAATGTTTGTCTTTTTAACCCAAGTATTTCTCAAATTTTTATTGTATAATATTTCAAGAATATGCAGCAAAGTATGGCAAGTAATACAATAAACACCTACGTACTTACCACCCAAATTTATTGAACTTGGCATCTTTTCCTATTTGCTGTACATACTTTTTTCTTTTCTTTTCTATTTTTTTTTTCTTCAATAATTGGGAGTTGAACCCAGGGCCTTGCACATAGTTTGCAGGTGCTCAACCACTAGGCTGTACCCTCAGCCCATTTATTTTTTATTTTTTATCTTGAGACAGGGTCTCACTAAGTTATGAAGGCTGCCTCTGGCCTCAGACCTGCGATCCTCCTGCATCAGCCTCCCAAGTTGCTGAGATTATGGGCATTTGCCACTATACTCGGCACCTTATTTGTTTTGTTTGTTTTGCCCAGGCTGGCATCAAACTGGTGATTTTCCTGACCCTGCCTCCAGGATACTGGAATTACAGACATGCACCACACCAGGGTAGAATTTTTTTCTTTTCTTTTCCTCATGCTAGGGATCAAGTCCAGGGCTCTGCATATGTTAGGCAAACACTCTACCACTGAGCTACACCACTGACCATTGTTTCTGTTATTTATCGATCCTAAGCTTAATGAAAGCCTATTCAAACAAAACAAATTTCTGCATTTAATTTGGGAAGAGAGTCTAGTTATATGGCAACCAAAAAAAATTGCAAATAAAATTGAAATACTGCTCCCCCACCTCTTCCTTTCTTTCCCAAGATAGTAACTATTCTGAATTTGATATTTTTCATGTTTACTATAAATACTGATATACACAAATAATATGTAATATTATATAATACAACTTTGCATGCTTACAATTTTATGTAATGTGTGTGTGTAAAAATTATAAAGGAAAGTTCCTACATTTTTAAAAATTTAAGCATATGTTACGAAGGAGAGGTTTCTATGTTTTTGGAGTTAATGTATATATAGATACATGTAGCCCTTGTTTATTTATTTTCTTCTCTTTTGTGAATATATAAAAATTATCCTGTTTACATATATTCAGTAGGTTCCAACTTCTTACAGTAACCAACAGTGTTGCAATGACATTCTACTTCATTAATCCTTGTGCCTGTGTTGAGTTTCTCAAAGATAGTTTCTGTAATTGAGTATATGGATCTTAAACTATATTGATGATTGCCCCAATGCTCTCTAAAGTGGTTTTACATCAAAAGTATGTTGCAGCATCCATTCTTAACCATTCTTGCCAGGTATTGTCTGATGTGTTTCATGTCTGTTTGATGCACTTACAGTGAATCTTGTTGTTATTGCTGGGGATTGAGCCCAGGGCCTTGTGTGTGCTAATGGCTAATATCACCCACATGTCTGTCAGTTTGCCATCCTATGGGGGCTTATGTATTGCTGTGGTGCTGAAAGCTATGCTACCAATATTACAGATACCGGTAAGGTCACCCATGATAGACAGGTTTCAGCTGAGTTTTCAGACTAAGACAGACCAGGGACCAGGACCTGGCAGCCCAATCCCAAAACAATTAGACATTGAAAACCCTATGCATAGCAGAGAAACACTGTCAGATATAGTGCCGGAAAATGAGCCCCCGAGGGTGGAAGGCACTCAAAAGACTATTGGGGAAGAGTTGCCTCCTCAAAGTAGAATCTACCTTAATGATGGAAATGGAGTAAAGCCCCAGGGACCTCCATTTGCTGATGTGGCACAACTCAAAATGAGGAAGCAAAACAGTAAACTTCCATTAAAAATTGGAGCATGAAATGTACATAGTATGAATCTAGGAAAATTAGAAATTGTCAAGAGGGGAATGGAGCATGTAAACATCAACATTCTATATCAGTCAACTAAAACGGACTACCATGGGCCATTTTGAATCAGATAATCATATGATCTTTTATGCCAGGAATGACAGCTTAAAGAGAAATGGAGTTTCATTTATCATCAAAAAAGTCATCTCCAGATGTGTCCTGAAGTACAATGCTGCCAGTGATAGAATAATATCCATTGCCTGCAAAGGCCATTTAACATGACTTATATTCAGATTTACACACCCACCACTAAGGCCACAAATGAAGACAAGGAAGATTTCTACCAGCTTCTGCAATCTGAAATAAATCAAACATGCAATCAGGATGTACTGCTAATTACTAATGACCAGAATGCAAAAGTTGGAAATGAAGAAGGCTTGTTGTTGTTGTTAGGTGCTGTCGAGTCGGTATCCGACTCATAGCAACCCTCATAGTGTTTTCAATGGCTGACTATTTTGGGATTGCCTTGGGAGTGGATTGCCAGGCCCTTCTCCCATTTTTGGGGTGGTGGGAATTGAACTCGGGACCTCAGAGACTGTAGCGCAGCACTCTACTCACTGAGCTAAATCCCAGAAGGCTTAGTAGTTTTGAAAATATGATGTTGTGAACAGAAACAATGCTGGAAATCGCATGATAGAACTCTGTCAGACCAATGACCTTGTCATTGCAAATACATTTTTTCAACAACATAGATGGCAACTATACACATGGAATTCACCAGATGGAACATACAGGTACCAAATTGACTACATTTGTGGAAAGAGACATGGGAAAAGCTCAATATCAGAAGTCAGAACAAGACTAGATGCTGATCATGGTTCAGACCATGAACTGCTCATATGCAGGTTCAAACTGAAACTGAAGAAAATTAGAACAAGTGTACGAGAGCCAAGGTATGACCTCAAGTATACCCCACCTGAGTTGAGAGACCATCTCCAGAACAAATTTGATGCATTAGACACTAATGATCGAAGACCAGACAAGTTGGGGCATGGCATCAAAGATATCATTCATGAAGAAAGCAAAAGGTTATTAAAAAGACAGGAAAAAAAGAAAAGACTATATTATATGTCAAAAGAGACTCTGAAACTTGCCCTTGAATGTTGAGCAGCTAAAGTAAAAGGAAGACATAGCTAAGTTAAGGAACTAGATGGAAGATTTCAGAGGGCAGCTCAAGAATTCAAAATCAAATATTACAATGACATATGCAAAGAGCTAGGGATAGGAAACCAAAAGAGAACAACATGCTCTGTTTTTCTCAAGCTTAAATTGAAGAAAAAACTTCAAACTTTGCATGGCAGTAGTGAAGGATTCTACAGGGAAAATAATAAATAATGCAGGAAACATCAAAAAAAGGATAGAAGGAATACATAGAGTCATTATACCAAGAAGAATTGCTAGATGACCAACCATTTCAAGAGGTTGCATATGATCAGGAGCCAGTGGTACTGAAGGACAAAGTAGAAGCTTCCTTGAAGGAATTTGCAAAACACACGGCTCCAAGAATTGATGGAATACCAACAGAAGTATTTCAACAAACAGATGTAGCAGCACTGGAGGTACTCACTTGTTTATGCCAAGAGATTTGGAAAATAGCTACATGGCCAACTGACTGGAAGAGATCCGTATTTGTGCCTATTCCCATGAAAGAGGATCCAACCAAATGTAGATGCTATCAAATGATATTAATATCACAGGCAAGCAAAATTTTGCTAAAGATCATTCAAAAGTGACGGCAGCAGTATATAGACAGGAACTGCTGGAAAATCATGCTAGATTCAGAAGAGGGTATGGAACCAGTGACATGATTGTTGAGGTCTGATGGATATTAGCCAAAAGCAGAGGATACCAGAAAGATGGCTATCTATGTTTTCTTGACTATGCGAAGGCATTTGACTGTGTGGATCATAATAAATTATGGATAACATTGTGAAGAAGGGGAATACCAGAGCACTTACTTGTATTCATGAGTTGTCTGTACATGGACCAAGAGGAAGTGGTTCGAACAGAACAAGGAAACACTGCCTGGTTTAAAGGCAAGAAATGTGTGCATCAGGGCTGTAGCCTTTCACCCTACCTCTTCAGTCTCTATGCTGAGCAAATAATCCAAGAAACTGGACTTTACAAAGAAGTATCCGGCATTAGGATTGGAGGAAGACTCATTAGCAACCTGTGTTATGCAGATAACACAATTCTGCTTGCAGAAAATGAAAAGGATTTGAAACATACACTGTTGAAGATCAAAGAACATAGCCTTCACTATGGATTGTACCTCAACATCAACAAAATAAAAATCCTTACAACTGGATCAATATGCAACTTCATGATAAATGAAAACGTTTGAGGTTGTCGAAGATTTTGCTTTACTTGATTCTATAATCAACACCTGTGGAAGCAACATTCAAGAAATCAAAAGACTCATTGCATTGGGAAAAGCTGTTCCAAAAGACCCCTATAAAGTGCTGAAAAGTAAAGATATCACCTTGAAGATGAATGTGTGCCTGACTCATACAATGGTATTTTCATTCACATCTTATGGTTGGGAAAGCTGGACATTGGATAAAGGAGATAGGAGAATAATTCATGCCTTTCAATTATGGTGCTGGAGATGAATATTGAATATACCATGGACTGCCAACAGAACCAACAGATTGGTCCTAGAAGAAGTACAACCAGTGTGCTGTCTGGAAGGAAGGCTGGCTAGACTGTGTCTTATGCATTTTGGGCATGTATCAGGAGGGACCAATCCCTGGAGAAGAACATATTTGGGAGAGTGGTAGGTCAATGAAGAAAAAAAGGACCCTCAAGTAGATGGATTGACACCATGTCTGCAACAATGGGCTTAAACATGAAAAACATCGTGTGGGCCGGGCGTGGTGGCGCATGCCTGTAATCCCAGCGCCTCTGGAGGTGGAGGCAGGAGGATCACAAGGTGGAGACCAGAGGCAGTCTGCGTAACTTAGCGAGACCCTGTCTCAAAAAGTAAAAAAATGGGCTAGGGTCGCAGCTCAGTGGTCCAGCACTTGCAAAGCATGCAGACGTGAGGCTCTGGGTTCAACCTCCAGTACTGCAAAAAAAAGAAGAAGAAAAAAGAAAAAGATCGTGTGGCTGGCACAAAATTGTGTTTCGTTCTTTTATATATAGGGTCACTACATGTTGGGCCCGAATCAATGGCACCTAACAACAACAATTGGTAATATCAGTGAACTTTATTTCTTATACTTATTGACCATTTGTGTTTTCTCTTTTGTGAATTACCTGATCATATTCTACTTGTTGTCTTTTTTTTTTTTTTTTTTTTTTTTTTTTTTTTTTTTTTTTTTTTTTTTTTTTTTTTTTTTTTTTTTTTTTTTTTTTTTTTTTTTTTT